>JALPQI010001021.1:0-158192 GCA_025490895.1 Thaumatotibia leucotreta
ATGTTTCTCTCACAGGCTAGATTACGATAGTATTTTATTTTGCCGTAGAAATCCGGGCTCCGATCACAACAAAGGCACTCATCTTACAACTCTTTCCAGGTTTTGGACCCTGAATCAGCAGTTCAGAGCGACATCGAGAAGGTGTCTCTCACCGAAGCCCAGTTCCGCTGGCACATGAACGAGGACCAAATGGCGACGGACAAGCTGTCCGATGGCATCCGCAAGTTCGCTGCGGACACCAGAAAATTGGAGACGCTTATTAGAACTCTGCTCGCTAAGAAGTAAAGACGCCTTTTGACCGCCAAAAACGGCACTTGTCGCCTAGAGGCCTCTTAAAAGGTACTCAAACGGAAGAAATCTATTAATTTTAAAATACATGTATAAATAAGCCTTTTAATAAGTCTTTGGGCGTCCTATGAAATAAGCTTCTATCGTGAATGATTAAACGTATTTTATGGAATTACTTTCGTCTTCCAACCTTTATTAATTGAAAAATTGTAGTACGAATTCAAATAAATTATATCCGCGATTTGTCGCACTTTTGACATTCATTTCGCACTGTTAAATTACGTACGAATACTTTTTTTATACTATTATCTTATATTATACTTAATCATCCTATAAATACTTGCGTTGTGACATCTCAAAATAGACATATAAGTAGAGATTACGTTTTCAGTTTGTCATGTTGATGTTGCTATATAACTATAATTGTTTTTTAATACTCTTTACATATTTTGGATTTCCTTTATACGATGTTGATTTAAGCGTAAATCTATACACAGTTTATTTGTTATACCTAAGTACAAAATCGGGACCATGAAGTCTAAATGGACATTCCTACATTTTATGAAGATATTGTTTGGGTAAAAGTTGTAATAAATCAGGTGATTGCAACGATTTTATGGTTTTATTTTAACACACCTTTCCCGTCTCAAGCCTTTTTAAAGTACAAGTAATTTTTCTTAAAGGTTAAATTTATAATGAAATAGGTAAACAACCAGCAAGCGGGCGCCTATGAAAACCGAAACTAATACTTAATAACGCGTTAAGTAATAGTTAACAATACGATTTGGCTCCTAAACACGACAACGGAAATTATGCCATGGGTGCCAGCTACAGCTGCCTGCTTATGGTGTACTGTCGGCGTCAGATATATCGAAACGGCTAAAAAAATATGCTCACAATATTCTGAGCATTGTTTTGAACATGGCCGCTTTGACATGTATATTAGAAGGTAAGGGCTTGTCCATTAATTTACGTCCACGTCATACGATTTTGACCTATTTTAGAACCCTCCATCCCCCATGGTGAAATTTGGTGATATTTGGTGATATTTTTAGGACCCCGTCCCCCCTAGCCAATATGATGATAATTATTTAATACCACTTGAATTTACGCACTTTACTAAGCACGTGATGGGAAAAAACTTTTTATCTACATCCATATCATAAGTTGTCTACAATATGTTTAGCGGCGGTAAGCAAATAGCCTACTTTAAGAAATCTGTATCTGTGGGTGTATCATAATTTTTACTTTACGATATCGCAACCGATATCTTAATCACAATTAAATTTCGACCATTCTGTTAAAAAGAAAAAACACACTTTAATTTCGATTATCAATTTAACCGATTTTTAATTTCATTCACATTAAAATTCATATTCCATACATTATTCTAAATCTCGAATACTGAGAATCGATTTGAGAATCGATATCGACTCAAGACCTTACCTGGTTTATGAATTTAAAAAAACTAATGTCAGTTCCAGTGCTGCCAAATATACAGATTTATCTGTAACCATACAGATTTTCGACCCCTAAAACAGATAACAGATTTGATTCAAGTTTTATACAGATTTTTAAAATGTATAAATATTTACAACAGATTTCTACAGATTTCATGTAAACTTTGTTTTTGGGACTTTTTTTCTGACGAGTACCGCGTAAAGTAAGTGTCTCAGCTGGCCTACCACCGCGAAAATCGAAATTCGTTAATTTCGAGGATTTGTCTCTCTCACTCTAATAACGTCTTCTCTTGAGTGATAGAGAAAAATCCTCGAAATTGTACAAATGTAAATTCTAAAGTTGCCACGCGTGGCGCTGATCGTCGTTACTCATCCTGTCGATGTTATTTCCATTTACGTGATAAAATGTTTTTTTTTTTACTAGATATTTAATTAAAAAAATCAACTGAATTATTGACTTATTGATTAACTGAAAATTCGACATATACAACCCCCCCCCCCCCCCCAAACGCGCTCACTTCTAGCGTTTGCTGACGTTTTTTTCCATACAGATTTTATACAGATTTTCGCACCTTGCAACACAGATTTCCCAATTGGCCATCTGGCAGCACTGGTCAGTTCAGTCATTTTTTTTGTTTGAATTGTTTCAAACCTCCAACTTTTTTGGACTGTTATTGACTCGAAAGTTAAATATTATCGAGTTCGTTGTGAAATATTTACACTGAAAAATTATTTATGACGACGAAGACAGTGATGTTGAAATGTGTGAAACACCACCAGAAATCCGGGACGCCGCTACACCCGTGACCAATAATTTGCTGCCACAAAAATAAACATATTGTAGAAAACTTATTATATGCATGTAGATAAAGTTATATATGCAACTGTTCATAATTAGGCATTAAAACACTCGTGTTATCCTATTATGAAACTCGCCTTCGGCTCGTTTCATAAAACAACACTCGTGTATTAATGCCTCTCATTATGAACCAGTCACATAATAGTATTTTATGCAATAGTGGTATTATAAGGGGTCAAAAAATGCGAGCGGTGTGAGTTGCGATACGAGCCCGAAGGGCGAGTATCGCAATTGAAGACGTCGTGAGCATTTTTTGAACTATTAATACAACGTTGCATACTACACTTTTTCTACGACTAAGTGGCATAGCATACACAGAACAAATAAAATATCATACATTACTGAACGCCACACATCTATTCCAGTTGTCACCAATAAACACCTAGTATGTATATAAACAAACTAAAATAATACTTATTGTTAGCTCATATATACCTGCGCTCCCAAAATGAGCAGGCAGAACATTAGAAATTAATAATAATAATGAAACAAATCATCTTTTTTTAGGCACTGCACATTGGCACAAACTATATGCGAATCGACTTAAATCAAACCTATACAGAACTGGGGGCCGTCCACGAACTCCGAAATTTGCAAAAGTCGAGCATCCGTTTCTGTCACTCTAATAATAATCTTGTTGAAGTGACAGAGACAAATGATCGAAACTCAATTTCGAAGTTCGCGGTAGGACTTTCAACTGCTAGCGGAAAGCGGGAAGGTTTTTTTTAATGCAGCTGTCATTGTCTATGGATAAGTTTGCTTTATACCGCGCTTAGTTGCCAGAGGTAAAAATAAGTAATTTTGCATAATATGAAGTTTGTGATTGGTACAAAAATATATTATATCACATTAATAATTTAAAAAACAAAACCTTTCTTTTAAAATTCTATTTTAACCTTATAATTTATAATTATTGTAATAAATAATCTGGTACTAATGTTGGTAGCAGGTAAAAATTCGAAGATCGGAACAAATTCAATATGGCGTCTATCATAGGTGTGATGTGGCAGTCTGTGGTAGCACGCAGTGCGTTTTTGAGTCTGTTCGGAAAGTGGCGACCTCTGGCAGCGAGAGACGCCCATATGTCTCGCGTGCCTTGTCTTATCGAACAACGCTGCGACATTACGATACCGGCTGAGAGTGCGTTTTTGAGAAATAGACTATAGACTTTTGACAGATGTAATTATGTATATCTTTACAATAGTGTGCGTAGCTATATAACTAGCAAAAAAAAGGTCAGGAGTAGAAAAAATACTATTTGCCAACTACGAGGTCCGCGAAGTTTTAAAGTTCAGGATTGGAGTCACCTTTGAACACAGTTCAGGATTTGACATCTGGTTATATTTAAAAAGTGTTTAAAAGAAGTATAGATTTTTTTGGTGATAATTGGTGATTTTTTCTTGAAACCTATACAGTATGATGTGATTAACCCTTCGTATGCCTTGTTCCGGATCCGTCCCAACCAGTTAGACTTTAATGTATAAATTTCAAGGTCATTAATTTTTTTTTTTTGACAGCGGCATACCAAAGGTTAATGACAAGACAAGCCCTAACTGTACAGTCAAGTGCAAAAATAAGTATCGAAAGAATCCGTTCTTAAATATGTTACGACGTTCTTATTACACAGAATTAGAGTGCACTGGGACATATTTTTGAACGTTTTTGTATACCCCTTATTTTGTCTTCGACTGTACTGTTTCTGGATTTACGCAGAAGTACGTAGGTTCAAATTCGCTCAAGTAATTGATAGTGTAGCGTCAGGTCATCAGTGCCTGCCTTATCTTATTAAAGATTTCACGATAATAGTTTCTGTTATGCTCATTGCATGCCAAGGCCATTTAAGTAGGAAATGTCTCGGATGACGTGTAATTGTAGACCGAGGCGAAGCCGAGGCCGACAAACATGTGATCCGAGGCTTTACCATTTAACGGCCGAGGTGTGTGAAAATAATAGTTACCTACCACCACATGTACACATGCCGTGTGGTGACGGCAGTAAGAATACATTTGTCACCACCCCAACTCCTCCTGCGGGTGTCGTAAAAGTCGACTAAGGGATTGGAGTGTCACTGACCATTCTACAAGATTGATGATGGGCAGCAGCATCATCATAGTGGGCACATTACTGCGATCGTCAATCCGCTTGCCCAGCGTGACGATTATGGGCATTTACCTCCTATAATGCGTCTATACGCATAGTTAATATGAGAGGCCTACGTCCAGCAGTGGACTAACATAGGCTGATGATGATGATGATGATGACGTGTACACAGTACAGATGTAATGGGTCAAATGTTATCGAACGGCAATAGCGAGCTCCGACGAAAGGATTACGTAGGTACGTAACTACGTTATCAGTTATCACTTATCAGCCTAGCCGTGTTTGTTGCGAATTAGGTATCTGTATTTGCACGCATTTTAGATAAATTGCATACCTGGATGCTCAGCCAAATTGCCAATCGCTACTTAACGCTTAGTAGCGTAGCGTAGTTTTCCCTGTCTGTCACTCTTTCACATTAGTGGGACAAAGACAGTTAGCTGCCTTTCGTTTACGATTGACGATTTAGCGTTAGCGATTGGCAACTTGTCTAAGCATCCTGAGCTATTTCACTTCATAGATACCCGATGAAATTATAAAATAACCTTAATTTTAGTCAGGTTTGTATGTCCCCTAAAATGTGTCCTTAAAAGAGAAAATGCCCACCTACCTACTTAAGTTTTGGACAAAAAGTATTTAATTTTTTTATAAAATCTAATGTTTAATTCAAACTGTTTCAACCAAGCCTCAAAGATTTTAGACCGATTTAACAAAACGTAATGCCGACGCTACGGTGTGGAAAACCACGCTTGAGTTTCAACCAGGCGACTTACGTCGAAAGGGCGTAAGATACCCGTAAATATACGGTCGTAAAGACCTTTTCAGCCCAGCAGTAGAACAAATGGGGATCTCCCGCAGTTCCCACATAGCTACGACGTGTAGGATGTAGTTATAGTTTGGTTGTAGCATTGTACGTTGTAGCAATGAATTCGCCTCCACAGATCCCGCATTGAGAAGCACAATGATAACCAAAACCTGACCCCAGCACGCCTAGCCAAGATGACATTCTGAAATCGTATACGATAAGCGATAAGTAATGTATAAGCCGTGTGGTGACGGCAATAAGAATATATTTGTCACCACCCCAACTCCTCCTGCGGGTGTCGTAAGAGTCGACTAAGAGATTGAAGTGTCACTGACCACTATTTGATAAAAGATTGATGATGGGCAGCAGCGTCATCATAGAGGACACATTACTGCGATCGCCAATCCGCTTGCCCAGCGTGGCGATTATGGGCATTTACCTCCTAATGCGTTTATACGCATAGTTAATAGGAGAGGCCTACATCCAGCAGTGGACTATTATAGGCTGATGATGATGATGATGAATGTATAAGAATGCCAGATTCGAACGAAAAGTCACGTGACCATTTTCATACATTATTACGGTCGTGTGACTTCTCGCATTTCGTATATGATTGCAAAATGGCATCTTGGCTAGGCCTTTTTTTGTTTAGGGGGGAGAAATGCTTTTCGCATATAGCTCGGATGCGGGTGGTGACCCGAGCAGTCATGTGGGAATCCCGTTTGGCTAATAAGGCCTACGGTATACCCACAAAAAAAACCCATCTGCCACCTCATCGCCTTTTGGTGAGGTTACGAGAACGCTCTTGCACACATTCGCGACCCCCCCCGGCGGCAGCTGCTTTCGAGCAGCTCCTTCACGGGTATGTGGCGGACCCTCCCGAGACCATCACAAGGAGACCGTGAGTGCCGGAATATTTCCCGGCACCCGGCGGCATATCAGATCTGTGGTTATGCCGCCGACCACACTTCGGCTGCAGAGGATAGGGCGAGCGGCAACGACAATACCGACACTCCTCTTCCTCTGCAGCCCCACCGACGCCGTTACGGCGGAACGGCCCCGCCAAGGTCGCAGGGGGTAGGGAGAGTGGCGCTCCGTAATACCATCACGCCTCACCCCCTGCGATTCCACCTCGGCCGCAGAAGGCGCAGAAGATATGGAGAGTGGCAACGACAACACCGACACTCCTCTTCCTCTGCAGCCCCACCGAGGCCGTTACGGCAGAACGGCCCGCCAAGGTCGCAGGGGGTAGGGAGAGTGGCGCTTCGTAATACCATCACGCCTCTCCCCCAGCGATCCCACCTAGGCCGCAGAGGATAGGGAGAGTGGCAACGACAACACCGACACTCCTCTTCCTCTGCAGCCCCCCGACGCCGTTACGGCAGAACGGCCCCGCCATGGTCGCAGGGGCTAGGGAGAGTGGCGCTCCGTAATACCATCACGCCTCTCCCCCTGCGATCCCACCTCGGCCGCAGAGGATAGGGAGAGTGGCAACGACAACACCGACACTCCTCTTCCTCTGCAGCCCCCCGACGCCGTTACGGCAGAACGGCCCCGCCATGGTCGCAGGGGCTAGGGAGAGTGGCGCTCCGTAATACCATCACGCCTCTCCCCCTGCGATCCCACCTCGGCCGCAGAGGATAGGGAGAGTGGCAACGACAACTCCGACACTCCTCTTCCTCTGCGGTCCACCTCCACGCGTCAGTGGCAATTGGAGCGTCCTCCTCAGGCCAGCCGGTGGCCCAAAACTAGCCCAAAAATGCCTCTTTGCTTCACCGTGGGTGAATCTTGGCTAAGCCTGCAGTAATTCGAAAAAAAAGTAACAAAAAGTGCGAAATGGCCTGTTTTACGTATCGAGAATTTTTTTACGTTACCGATACTTGCAAATCATGGCAGGGCTACTGATCGATCACGCAGACGAACCCCAAGCCAGGGACCGGAACCGGTATTTTACAAGAACCTCGAAATAGCCCAATATTTTGAAATGTTTTATACTCTTTATGTACTGCTCAATATATTATGTAATTTACCAGTGGCGTATAACAATAGGGTGGCTGGGCTGGCAAAATGCCACGGGCCCCCGACCCAAGAGGGACCCGGCCCAAGAGGCAGTGAATTTAAATTTAAACTGAGTACAATGTGACGATTTTTACTGATAGGGCTTTAAATTACTCCATTAACTTACAATTTATATACCGAAGAACGAAAAAAGAACCGTTCTTTTTGTATGGAGAAAATAACAGTTCCGGTCCCTGCCCCGAGCATACTTAGTCCTCTCCATAGATCATTGAGCGGCTATGGGTTAAGCGATATTCTGAGATAAATCTGTACCTACTAAATGGCGAGTAAATCAATTAGGAACATCCGCAGTCATTTTAAGCTTCATCTAGCGGATAAGTTCAGTGATGCAAGCGCGTGCATCAAGTGCATTTTAGAGGTAAAGCGGCGCAGCCTACCCCACGGAATCAATACGGCGCTCCACTTTCAGCGGCCTCGGGCAGCCACGCTCTGCATTAACATGGAGGTGTTAGCTTGCTTTATTAATTAATAAAAACATATTATTATGTAGGCGTATCTTTTTCATCATCGTGCAAGTGGACACACTGCGATCGCCAGCCTGCTTGCTCAGTGTGGCGATTATGGGCATACCTCCTAATGCGTTTATTCGCACAGTTAATAGGAGAGGCCTACGTCCAGCAGTGGACTGAGATAGGCTGATGATGTGATGTGTGAGGTGTATCTTTTTGACGTGAATTTGCTTAGTGTAGGGTTCCGTAGTTATTCAAAAACGGCTGGGCCGATTATGTTCGAAATAGTTTTATTTTAAAGTATTCTGTAAGCCCACTTCATTTGCTCATTCATGATTTTTTTCATATTTTTTGGACCTACGGATCAGTAGTTAGAGGGGGGGGGGGGGACACATTTTTTTCTTCCTCTGGAGCGACTATCTCCGAAAATATTGACTTTAGAAAAAAGTTTCTTTTAACCTTTATTCTTTTTAAGAGGCATATTCAATGATACCCCACATTATAGGATTACAACAAATACAAAAAATCACCCCCACTTCGCCAGTTGGGGAGGTACCCGAAAATATTTTTTTTTAGTTTTTATTATACCACTTTGTTGGCATGATACAGATTTATAGTACCTGTACCAAACTGCAGATTTATAGTATTAACGGCCACTAGCTCAGTGCGGACAAACGGACAGATGGACATGGCGAAACTATAAGGGTTCCGTTTTTGCCATTTTGGATACGGAACCCTAAAAAAGTAATAATTAAATCTAACTTTAAAAATAACAAAACCTTATTTGAAAATATAAGTAACCTACAAAACCTATTCAGGTGGCATAACTTTCGTTTCATGACATATTGGCTTAGCAGTAAGGTCATGTAAGCAAATTTATGAAAATAAATAAATAATCAAAGTATCGATTTTGATTATCCGCAGTTTTATCATAATTAAGTACGTACATTTACTATGGTCACGCGTTTACCATTTGACGTGCTATTCGTCGCTTTCGCACTTACATACTTGTTAGAACTTAGAACCTGACGGCAACACCGACAAACGATTGAAAACAGGACCATTATTAGGCCTAGCTCTTAATTCTCCTCCAAACCTACCCCCGGCGGCAAGATGCCCATGGTACGAGTACAGGCAGGGCACCATTCCCGCGCTGTATCTCTATGAAGAGCATTTTGCGCGAGAAAACTGCCTGCTCAAGGGTCTCCCGTTGCTTCCCTCAAGCGTTTCTTTCCCTCATAGATATATCTAGTCTGGGAAAAAACGATGTCTGTGGAGGCAAAAAGTTCCCGCCAAAGAACACAGAGGCAGGTCAAAAAGGATAATAATTATATGAAGGGTCCACGGAAAAAATATGTCCAGTGCCTAAAAAAATCAGGGTAAATTCACACCTTATTCTGTTAAAAGTAAGGTGGTTTTTCCTTCTGTAATTTGAATTGACTAGACATGTTCTTTACTAACTTAGTAGTACTAAAACCATACGAACCGTAAACTTATCAAAAAGGTTACCTGTTGGGATGATAATATATTGCTAGCGGACCTCTCAACTAGCATATCTAAAACCAGCGTCTTAAAGATCCTAACCCGCCTCTAGTATTTTTAATTGGAGAGACAAAACACAAAAAAAGGTCCTAAAATATTTTTAAAGTTATCTCACATTTACATCGTGTATTGTTTCATATAGAACATGGACATACTATTACTTATTCTGTGCCATGGAGGTGAATAATGTAAAGCCGAAGGCCGCGGACACCTTTAAAAAAATCCTACCCTATATAAGTAGGAAGTCAGTAACTAGAGTCTGCAGCAGTCTTTAGTCTCCACAAAATTGATTTTTGTCTGCTAGCAGTTGTTGTGCTATACAACAGTAACGTCCACCCGCCCCACTTCAACGTAGGTAGTTACCTAGGTACCTGTTTACAGGTATGTCTGTTTTCCAAGTATTGGTGGTGGAAATTAGGGCACTAGACTATTTCCGGTGACTTATTGGTATTGCTGTGGCAAACTATATGCGTACTATACACTATACAACGTATGTAGGTCATAATGAGCGTATAGGCGAGACCTTTTCGTGGTAAACTATCCATATTATTGTTTTTGTCACTAATTTTATGTTATTTTAACTTTTTTTACCATGAATAAATAATTTGAATTTGAATTTGAATTTATGTATACAGGGTGGCCAAAAATACATTCATATCCGTTGCCCGTGAGATTTGGGACTCAAAACAGCCCACTAGGGGCTTTTTGAAAGTTTCAGAGGGGACGAAATTTTCTGAAATAATATAGTACTTTGTTAACCTCCGTCCGTAGCGTAGTTGGTAGTGACCCTGCCTACGAAGCTGAAGGTTCCGGATTCGAATCCCGGTGAGGGCATTATTTGTGTATTTATTTATCGCAAATATTTGTTCCTTGATCGTGGATGTGTATGTATTTAAGTATCTTATATGTATCTATCTGATTAATTATATTATAGGTATATATCGTCGTCTAGTACCCAGATCACAAGCCTTATTTGAGATTACGGTAGGACTGGCTCGATTTGTGTAAGATGTCCCTTATTACCATAATTATATTTTACATCTTGTCTTAATTAATTCGACATTATAAGGGTTACGTGTAATTTACTATTTTATTTTTTTTAATATTTAGTCAGAAAAACAAAACTGTCATATTTGAACAAATGAAACGCATACCTATAGATGTTTTGCTCTTTTACGTATAATACAAATAATTTATTCAAAAGTAATCTCCAAACTAGGCGGAGCCTGTATATTGGGACCCAATAGGACCAACTAGGTACAGTAGGTACCTAGACCTACTATTAATTCTGAAACTTGAAATAATTTGAAAAAATCTCGTAGGGCATCGCATCTATTCTGCGTCTCAATACATCACTGGCAACGGGAATACACTTTATTTTTTGGCCACCCTGTATAGTTTGACCATTATTCATTATACAATTTACATGGGGAATTATAAGAAGGCAATTTATTACAATAAGGCTCATTTCATTCTGTTCTTTAAATGTTCGTGGGTACTTGGTACTAGTACAATAGGTACTTAGTACCTCTATAGCCCGTATAGGTATTGCTTTTCTCCTGCTTCAAGGGCAATTTTCCCATACAAACGAAAAACTGATGATAAGTAGGTACCTATATCAGTTCTCTGCGTTTCATACACGCGTTGAGTGATGCGCAGCCTGATACATTCAGTCGAGCAGACCTGTCGGTACAGTACGGCAGGACTGGAGGCCTACCTCGAACAACTAACGCGAAGCAACCATCTTCGTCACTCCAACTACGATCAAACTTGACCGATAGAGAAGGCTGTTTCGAATGAGTTTCGGTATCCGCGTTACGTCTGGAGTTTTCACGTGATCGTCGGGAGCATTTTCCCGAGAGGTCCCGGGGAGAGGGGAGGGTTTGATATTGACCTAGATGCTCATTCAGAGTTCGGTCGATGCGAAACTTGACATCTGCGCGTTCCTGCGTTACGTGTTTTCCAATTTAATGTTTTTAAATCATCTATTTTTTACGAGTGTTTTAACCATGCCTTGATATTGCAGTAGGTTTTGTGTGATGTGTAGTGAGCCTGGTGCACGGGTCGATGCAATGTTCAGGGGTACTTTGGAGCAGCTGACACGCAAGTAGCGCTCTTCTACAGAGCGATGGCGAACGCGAAGACTCCACTACCAGATGCGAAGAAAACGGCCATGGATGTCAAATATACAGACGTGAGTAGCTCGATTTAATTTTGAAATTATAGGAATGTAAAAAGGCTAGGTAGTACTTAGTTTTTTTCTTTCAAGTTTCTAAGTGAATTATACAGCTGTTTAGACTGATCCCACACAAACTGTTAGATTTTATTAGACCAAATTATTCCGAATTTCATTTAAGTAATAACTACTGTTGAACTTATTAATTGAATAAAAATTACCATTATTCGAACATTCCTTTTATTTAGACGCACTTAAAATTCAAAGTTGAAAATATCAGATAAAGTTGAAAACGTTTTCAAAGTTTTACTGTACGCACCTATAGTTAACGACTTTCATCAGTTTTAATGAAATAACTGTAATAAATCATAATTTATAATAACTTTTCCGTAAACAACTTTTTATGGCCCAAAGTCATATTTTCCGCTTTCGGGGACTCTGCTTTCGATTACGTAACACCGTCATTTGTTTTATGACTAGGCTTGGGACTTTTGGATGCTCGCTATGGTTCTGGCATCCGTGGAGTCGCCATTATGTTAACATTTTTTTCGAAGTCAAAGTCAAAGTACACAATAATTCGTATGTAGGTATGTAATTATAATAAAACATTCTACCTACCGCTAGTAAACAAAATAAAGAAAAAAACCTAATAACAATTACAAAAGTGTCTCTTGAATCTAATATTAGTCGATACTTAAAAATTACCGATGAGCTGCTGGCTTTAGTAATCAGTGCGTCATAATCATCATTCATTAATATTTCGTATTCATCATTAAAATGTTAGTTGGAATGTATCATTTTTTTTATATTTTGTGAGTTGAAAAAGACCTCTCTACGTCCATTGATGTTAAAGTTGTATTTTGTCTTCACTTATTGCTAGTTAATTGTAAGGCTCTATCCATTGTAACAACAAGCTATATTCACGACACTTATTTTGATGGAATACACTTTTAATATGATTAACAATGAACACTTTTTTCACACACACCAACTTTGAAATTAATGTCACATTAAAAGCAAAATATATCAGACTTCTTCGTCATATTTTAATTCGTGGTACGGCTCTAACCAGGATTTAATCTCGCAAGTAGTAAAATTATTCATTTTAAAATTTTATTAAAAATTTCGTAAACCTTTCATCTGAACTGACAACTTATTACTCAAGTGTTTATTTTTATTTAAAATAGATGTCAGTAGTCAGTCAAACAAAACACAAGAATCAAAGAGGATGCATAGTAAAGTAAATCGTAGGTACGTATATACTATATGTATACAGTGTGTGTCTTTGATAGCGACATTGCTTTTAAGTAACGATAGATTAAAGTGTTGTTAACCATTTTAGTAAAATAATATAACGATTGCCTTTATTATTTAAGAGTAATTATTTTTTATAAAAATCTCGAGCAGCAATGTAATGCAAACATTTATTTGACGTTTCTGAGAGAAAAAGCTAGTTTCGTTTTCATTTTAATTCGATCAAATCATTAAAGTAACTGCGAACTGTTGCCGACGTTAAATTATTTACTGAATTATCCATTAAATACTAGAAAATACTACAATTTAAAACATGCGAGATTTGGACTACACTAGCACAACAAATTTACATCAACAATTCTTTCTGTGTCTTACTGTCTTAGCCAGCACATTTTGAATCGTATTATTCACTGCACTGATATCAAAAATCACTGCACATACATTATCACTTCTTAGAAATCACATTACCTAGTTCAAACATTTTTATTAAATTTATTAGGAAAGTCTGTTGATCAACAAACTTGATGTTATCTTGACACTTCAACTCAATCAATGTGAAGTTTTCAATCGGTACATAAACAAAACGATTATCTGATTCCACCTTCTTAGTTAACACAAAATTACCTAGCGCTTAATCGTCTCTGTCGCACTAATAAGAAAGAATGACAAAGACGGAAAACTAAAATACGCTACTGACCGATAGCCATTGGCAACTTGGCTAGGTACCCTGGGATGTTAAGTCCTTTTCTTATGAACAAGGGTCATGATTTTTGACGGACTTGTCATCGAAAAGTGTCACCGACATGTAGGATGTAAATAGGTAGGTAATTAATTGTAATTGTCACGATGTCACTAAGAGCGAGATTTCAATGAAATCAAATGTCAATTGTTAGGTTTAATTTATTAGTTATTGTTATTACTGATACATTGCGTGCCGAATTAATTTGTATGAAAAAAATATTTTTTAAATACTTTAACTAAATATGCTAATTTCAGTTCATTAAGACTTGTACTTTCACCCCTTAAAAGGAATGTCGTTATGAAAGACACACGCTGTACTATGCATATCGCGTCAACTATGAACTTTGACACGTGTGTATAATAGATTTGTGATAAAATTTATTGTATATGTGTTGTTGTATGTATTAATACGTATAGATCATGACATCTAATACGATTTAATTCCAGGCTTTGACTTTGACTTCGAAAATTTAGTTTAACATAATGGCGACTCCACGGATGCCAGAACCATAGCGAGCATCCAAAAGTCCCAAGCCTATTTATGACACACTCAATAGCTTATGATGGCTATAAATCGGTTCATGAATAATCTTCTTTTTCCATAATGTAATTGATGTGGTTAATTTTCACCGTATTTGGCACGTGGGTGTGAATTGCGATACATTAACAAGTCGTAAGATGCCATAAGCCACTATCAGGTGTTCTATACTTGTTTGCCGCCGATGTGATGGATGAATTTTAAATTAGTTCAAAATATTTTTAATATTTATTTATTATTGAAATTAAAGTATACAAAAAAACACTTGTTGTTATTCGGTTTATACAGTGTGTTACCATGATACAGGCTTTTATTGGAATCGAATAATGCGATGCAGATTTTTAAGGCAAACCGTGAGTGAATTAATTTTCTTAGAAAAGTTAATTGTGAAGCAATGTATCGTAAGTAATGGGATTGCTATTAATGCGTACTATTACATTTATTACCCATGTTCGTATAGCCCAGGTCATAGTAATACACTGTATAGACTGGGTATAAAGTTTATTTGGGGTAGGTATGACTCGTGTCTACTTTTATTTATCGTAGTGATTAAACTGATGAATCGTGGCGATTTTCATCTATCGCTTCGTCGATAGGTTGAGAAATGGTAGCCTAAAGTCCTATAAGCATATTAATTTTGAAAGCCTACGTATATAAATCATCTTAAATGATTTATAATTGCTTGATCATGTTTTTTTATAAACACATCAAAATATCAAGATCATTTAGTATTCAATAAAACGAACTATCAACTAGACTACGTACTCTCATAACTATTATCATGAGATAGAGCTTGGTGTTAGATAGACGGACGAACGGACGGACAACAAAGTCTTATTTTATTGTATTTACCGTTTGAGTACGGAATTCCAAAAAGGTCCTTCGTTTCAAAGTTAACAGTTTAAACTTACCGATTAAGTTTCTCCGAAAAGCCTAAAGCAGGTCTGCTCTTATTTCCTGTCCCTATTGCTAGCAATGTACAAGTTGCAGAACATTTTCAAAATTGCGGGAATACCTATACTCGAAAATTTCCATGATGATCATGAGAATTTAAGAGTAAGTTCTCAATGAGAATGTTTCCATGAGACTTATAATATAGTGTTATGTTATGAAGAATAATGTATTTCATAATTGAGTAAATAAGGCATAAAATATACGTTGAAAAGTATATAAGTAAATATACAACGGTTTTGGTATGATTAGCTTGCTTGTAACAATTCGATTGCCGAGAATATTTTCTATAGAAGTTTCGCAACTTATGAAAGTTCTCCTCGGTAGGTACATTGCTACTATTGTCTATTATATTTCCTTATTAATTAATATGTAACAATTTTGGATGTTAGGGTTTGTTCAAACTAAAAACATTCGATAACGATATGTATAACAATCGGCGATATGTATAAAATCGGCCGTGTTCTGACGGCAGTAGGATATATATAATACATTTGTCACCATCCCAACTCTTCCCGCGGGTGTCATAAGAGCCGGCTAACATATTGAAAGTGTCACTGACCATTCTTTGATAGAAGATTGATAATGGGCAGCAGCGTCATCTTAGTGGACGCATTACTGCGATCGCCACAGATCAGTATAGATAGCTAACGGAGGCATGGAACATGTCGCAGCGTTATGGCCGATAGGCCTTTATAGTGTGACAGATGCGCACCCTATGAGCCAGTCGCAACTTACCCGCGACTACAGAATGAGCTCGGACATATCCGCAAAATGCCGAATTGTGCCGTTATTTCTTGTAAAAATAGGAGTGTAAATAAACATTTCAAGGACTATTGAGTCCGGTACCATATGAAAGTATTGATTTTTTTAGTTATTAGTTGACAAAACCACGTATTTTTACAAATAATATATAACAAGAAACCTCTGATATAAATGTCATAATGATTTTACTTGGGCGTACCAATTGGTTGAATTATTCAGTGACAAATTGTATGTGCGTTTTACATTGACGGCTTAGAATAGCAAGCAAGTTGCAATTGGTAAGCGACCGTGCAATGTATCCAATTGCTAGCGATATTCACAACCGTACTGTCATTTCTTGGTACGGCCGCTGCGAGCAGGCCCGCGAACTAGAGGTACGACTGACCGTGCCGATGACAAATAGGGTCGATAACTTGTTGATGTATTTGATTATATTCAATTTTTCTTTCAAATTTTGACCTTTGTATCAATATCTTATCTTCATAAAGGTAAAACAATATATATCGATTATATCGCGTATTATTATTTTGAGCCTTTTACAATAACCGTTGTCAAAGGTTGACATTGTTGTATTTAAATATGTGACCATCGCGGAAACGGCTGATAACTTTATGTTTATTAAGGGTACAACCGTCAAAATAATTATTGGTTCCTTTGATTCCCAGCCACAATTAAGATAATGTCGTTAATAAATCGCTTTGTTCATATTCAAATTTATGTTTATAAAGATTAGATACATCGTCCAATGCGATATTTAATCTGTATTTATTTCTTATGGAATGATAATAAATAAATATAATAAATATCTTGGGACATCTTACACAAATCGACCTAGTCCCACGGTAAGCTCAATTAAGGCTTGTGATGTGGGTACCAATCGACGATATATATAATAGATAGATACATATAGATACTTAAATACATACACAGCCATGACCAAGGAACAAATATTTGTGATAAATAAATACACAAATAATGCCCTCGCCGGGATTCGAACCCGGAACCGGATGATAGATCGATTTTAATGTTTTTTGTTAATATTCCGGCCTTATCAAATATCTATGGATAATAATTTATCGACGTAGCCTTCTCTCTAGTGCCGCGTCATATGGTAGCGCTTTAGCCAATCACAGCGTGGCAAACGCCCGACCTCGGAGACACCGAGACTCATTACAATTTCGTTTCGTTACAAATCTCTCTCTTTCATATATCTATGGCGATCGCCAATCCGCTTACCCAGCGTGGTGATTATAGGCATTTACCTCCCTATGCGTCTATCTATACCTTATATTATACAAATGACGAAGTATAACATTGAGATGTTTAGAAACTTCGGCAAAAATGATGCCACCAAAATTAGGCGATTGAAACGCTCAGATATTCACCCTGAAGTGTCACTGACCATTATTTAATTGAAGATTGATGATGGGCAGCAGCGTCATCATAGTGGACACATTACTGCGATCGTCCATTCGCTTACCCAGCGTGGTGATTATAGGCATTTACCTCCCTATGCGTCTATCTATACCTTATATTATACAAATGGCAAAGTATAACATTGAGACGTTTAGAAACTTCGGCAAAAATGATACCACCAAAATTAAGCGGTTGAAACGCTCAGATATTCACCCTGAAGTGTCACTGACCATTATTTGATAGAAGATTGATGATGGGCAGCAGCGTCATCATAGTGGACACATTACTGCGATCGCCTATCCGCTTACCCAGCGTGGGGGTTATAGGTATTTACCTCCTTATGCGTCTATCTATACCTTAAATAAAAACATTGAGACGTTTAGAAACTTCGGCAAAAATGATGCCACTAAAATTAGTCGGTTGAAACACTCAGATATGTATTCACCCTGAAGTGTCACTGACTATTCTTTGATAGAAGATTGATGATGGGCAGCAGCGTCATCATAGTGGACACATTACTGCGATCGCCAATCCGCTTACCCAGCGTGGGGGTTATAGGTATTTACCTCCTTATGCGTCTATCTATACGCATAGTTCATAGGAGAATCTACGTACAGCAGTGGACTCAGAAAGGCTGACGATGTGATGTATAACAAATACGTGGTGGTAGTATAGGTATGAAATGTTATACGGATCCGATTGATTGGGTTACGTAAGTGCTCGAAAAATAACAGCTTTGATTTTATGTTTCAAACAGGGGAAAAGCTTTCATGTAGCGTGACGCGAGTAAAAGCTTTTAGAGTAATATTGAGTAGGTACCTTTGATGAAATACAACCAGGTCAAATAAATAGTGCACGTCCGATAATGGGGTTAAAGAAAAACAGCGGTCTATTGAGAGTCTTAACTCGCGCAACGAGGGTTACCTACTCACAAACCTTAGATAATCGCATGCATAATACGTGTGTGTTGTTTTTCATCGAAAGATATGACAACATACCGAAAGTGTGATGGTAAGCAGCAAATACCTACGTCTGGTTCAACAAAATGATTCACTGTGTCGACAGCAAAAGGGTCAATAGGATTGAAGATCATCGATACGGTGCATCGACAGCCTCCGTAACTCAGTCGGAAGATAGTGCGAGGGCATTCACTTTATTTTTGTCGATATCACAAATATTTGTGACTTGATAATGGTTGTTTTATATTTAAGTATGTACCTATGTATCTATAATCAATATATTATATACAAGCTTTAATTGAGCTTGGTGATTTGTGATTTGTGTAAGATTGTCCTATAGTACCTATTTATTTATTTATTTATTGTCTTTGAGCACTACCAGCCTTTTAGATCATCATCATCATCTCAGCCATAAGACGTCCACTGCTGAACATAGGCCTCCCCTCTGGACCTCCACATGTACCGGTTAGATGCGATGATGCGAACTGCATCCAGTTTGTCCCGGTGACCTTCATAAGGTCGTCTGTCCATCTTGTGGGTGGACGTCCTACGCTGCGGTTGCCTAGTCGTGGTCTCCACTCGAGCACTTTTCGACCCCATCGACCATCTGCTCTGCGTGCAATGTGGCCTGCCCATTGCCACTTCAGCTTGCTAATCCGGAGGGCTATGTCAGTAACTTTAGTTCGCCTACTGACTCCTCATTTCTGATTCGATCACTTTTAGATAATTTCGGTAAATAAAATATCGGGAACTTGGTTATTCAATTGTATTATATAGGTAGTGGTGTTACTAAACTGAGTGGCTAAAACATTACCGGACGGCAAAGGTTGTTAGCCCCTCGTGGTTAAAGACGTCGTAACGGCCAATGCTTTGTATTTGCTCGCTGAAGCCTGATATGTAATCTTTCACTTAGATACTTGTGTCATAGGACTCCAGTAACAAGAATCCTGGTATTATTTTAGCTTAATATAACGGAAGAATATTTCAATTTGAATGGATTACCATTTTTTTGTTTTTTTTTGTTTGTAGGTCCTTATTTGTAATCTAAGAGCTGTTTTGCGATTTTGATTTAAAGGGCTTAAAATAAAAACAATATCAGAGCAGTAAGTTCGTTGTATGTGTGTTTTGGGAAAGTCGTCTAGGGAATAAGTTAAACAGTTTTTGTCATTTTTGTACTTATTTAAATATTTATCAAACGGGCTACTCACGTAATTTAAGTTGATAATTGCTCTACATGTTTCATTGTTTATTTTTGTACTTATACGTATACTTTTTCGAATAAACGTATAGCTAGAGTAAGTTGTTTGAAGTGTCACTAACCATTTAATTTATTAAGATTGATGATAGGCAGCATCATCATAATGGAGCGGACACATTACTGCGATCGCCAACCCGCTTATCCAGCGTGACGATTGTGGGCATTTACCTCCTAACGCGTCTATACGCTTAGGTAATAGGAGAGGTCTTTGTCCAGCAGTGAGCAAAATAAGCTCTCAAATAATCATGTTTTAGGATACTAAATAATATATACAGGGTGGAAATTCTTTTTGGGTCAGTGAGAGCAGCTACCAGATCCAGAGTAGC
Source organism: Thaumatotibia leucotreta (assembly GCA_025490895.1). NCBI lineage: Eukaryota > Metazoa > Arthropoda > Insecta > Lepidoptera > Tortricidae > Thaumatotibia > Thaumatotibia leucotreta. The sequence goes on from JALPQI010001021.1 coordinate 19,964, forward strand.
TACGCGAAAATGATCTTAGAAGACCTTTCCCACGGTTTTAAATTAATCAAGTTTAGCATCTTACAGATTTTGAAAAAAACATACAGGTTGCGAGAAAATTGACAAACTTTTTATGCCAACCGAACCTGTTTCTGTTCAGGATCAAAAGCTTGCATAAAACAAAAAAAAAAAGACTTGAAAAGCCACAGATCAAGAATTATAAAATTCCCATACAATTTGTATGAAACGTAAAAAATATTATTTCATATAATTGTAACAATATGAAGGCTATATAAGTTGAGTACCGGGTTTAGGCCACGAGACTTGCCGAGTGGCCTAAGTAAGGTACGAGACTCATATTAGCCTTCATATTGTTATGATTGTATACAATACTTTTTCTACGACAGCGACAACCAAATACATATACGTACCTACTCGAAAACAATAAAATGGGTTATATACCTACTTAAAGAATTAATAGGAATCTCTATACCAATAAATACGTACCTACACACAACTAAGAGTAAAAAAAGTAAATCAATAATTTGGTTCTTTAGTTTAAGTAAAATCCCAGTATTTGATCATCTGTTCACCTGAATTCAAACACATTATGCCGAACATGCCATAGACAAAACAAAAAGAAAATTAGCTGGTTCTCAATTACGAAAAATGTGGTTGCGTTCAAAAATATCTAAATGTCAAATGTAAAAATAATAAAATTATATAATAAATGGGCCCCTGGAGTAGAAAAAATATTTTTTACGCCAACTAGTTCCATTTCTATCCGGCACCAATAGTTTCCTAGAGCTCAACTTACGGCAATGTTTAAAAAAACCAAAAAATTAAGAAAACTGTTTACACTAATTAACGTTGCTAAAGTTATCATACAGTATTATTATTATTAAGCATAGGAGGACTTAGCGTGACAGAGAATGTAATTAAAGTTTCACTTTTTTTCAATAGCAAAACAATTTTCATCCTGAACAATCGTATTTTTTTTAATGTATCCATTATCCAATTTATTCTGTGAACAGTGTAAAGAAGAACCGGGTCTGGAGCCGGCGGCGGAGGAACCAGAGCGCGGCAACTGGACGGGGAGGTTCGACTTCCTCCTCTCGCTGCTCGGCTACAGCGTCGGGCTCGGCAACGTGTGGCGCTTCCCTTACCTCTGCTACAACAACGGGGGAGGTGAGCCAAGTTCCAGGGGAGGAGCCGGAGCGCGGCAACTGGACGGGGAGGTTCGACTTCCTCCTCTCGCTGCTGGGCTACAGCGTCGAGGCAACGTGTGACGCTTCCCTTACCTCTGCTACAACAACGGGGGAGGTGAGCCAAGTTCCTGGGGAGGATACGGGGCAGGGCACCTGGACGGGGAGGTTCGACTTCCTCCTCTCGCTGCTGGGCTACAGCGTCGAGGCAACGTGTGACGCTTCCCTTACCTCTGCTACAACAACGGGGGAGGCGAGCCAAGTTCCGGGGGAGGAGCCGGAGCGGGGCAACTGAACGGGGAGGTTCGACTTCCTCCTCTCGCTGCTGGACTATTTCAGCAGGCCTAGCCAAGATGCCATTCGGTAATCGTATACGATAAGCGCAAAGTGATGTCTAAAGATGACAGATTTGAACGAAAAATCACGTGACCGTGAAAATAATCACATGAATCTGTCATGGTGTTGGTAAATTTACTACTCATTTTTTAACGACATAGTTTTAATACATTTAGTACTTATGTATACCAAAAATCTAAAATTGTATATTCCTATACGATTTGTGATCTTTCGTTTGGCGTGCACTTGTACGATTGGTATCTTTGCTAGGCACTTTGTAAGCGCTCTCATCTTAAGCTTGGTTGTTTGTTTCAAGTACTGTTTGGTCTTAATTAGCACCTTTATTCTTTGATGGTGAAGGAGCTTGTTAGATGTTTTGAGTTAGTACGGGCTTTGAGTTAATCAGAAGCCATCTTCTCTTCAAGTGAATACATCTTAAGTAGGTATAACAATCTAATACCAGGTTTGTAGGTACTGAGTAGGTAGTTTGAATCTATTAGCAAAGATTGATTTGCAAAAGGAAACCACGGGAGATCGGGAAAAATATCAACCTAAACCCAAACTAAGAAAATCTTGGTTTGAGCTTATTTAAGATGAGAAATGTTTCACTTCTCCTTGTACCTACATAGAAACTATTATGCACTGCTCGGCCGCTATGAAGTCAATTCTAACAGCTGTCAGTTTGATACATTATCTGTCAACAAATGTCACTTTTTGACACATATTGTATTGAAATGACAGGTGTCGGGATTGATTTTATAGTGGCCGAGCAAAGTGTCAACTTTCCCTGTGGGAGCGTAGATTCGAATCCTGCCGACTGCGCCATATCAGGAAATAGGTAAAAACGGTTCCCTACAGACTTATTTAATTATATTAAGCTTAGCCTACCCACTAATATACCGTAAAACGGGGTAAATAGGAATGGCGAGGTAAATAAGAACGTAGAGTAAACTGGTCTATTAGCCCAGGACAAACAGTCCAATTTAGGACAACAGATTTTTCATATGGGTTATTCTAAACTGGACTGTTTGTCCTGGGCTAACATACTAGTTTACTCTACATTCCTATTTACCCCTTTTACGGTAGCTTATCGATATACCTACAAAATTAACCTAAATAAAAATGTATGAACTCAATTCTACTCCGCTGCAGAGGCCCTAAATAAGACGTTTCCTTCCAGGTGCATTCCTAATCCCGTTCACAGTGATGCTCATCATAGCGGGCCTCCCGCTGATGTTCATGGAGCTCTCCTTCGGCCAATACGCAGCCCTCGGCCCCGTCGCCGTCTACAACAGATTCTGCCCCCTCTTCCGCGGCCTCGGATACGGCATGGTCATAGTCTCGAGCATCGTCATGCTGTATTATAACCTCATTATTGCGTGGACGATATACTACATGGGCGTGTCGTTCGCGAGCATGTTTTATCAGTTGCCGTGGCAGCATTGTGATGCTGATTGGAGTACTGAACGTGAGTTGGATTGTTATGAACGTTATAAACTTATATTTAATTGATTATAATATGAATAACAAGGCGGAAGTACTAGTACTCGACGCTGTACCAATACTCGTCATCATAGCTTGAGTTGCCATCGATAAGATAAAATCCACTATTGAGGCATTTAAACAATGATTCATGCATGCGCCTTTAATGCTTCATATCCCAATTTTGAAATAATTAGCTTATATCAAAATTATTTGCATAATTTTAAAGGCTGATATTTATTAGGACTGAGTGTTAATATTTTAAATATCTCAATATGTGACATTGAAACTTGAACTGAGGTGCCATCTATTGGGACTGCCAGCAAAAGCACCTGACACTTACTCATACAATGGAATTGACTAAGAAAATTTGCAATTTTAAGAAATTTTGATATTGTCACCCTATAAAATAAATACTATTTAACAAAACTAACACACTCCTCTCCCAAAACACATGACAATACTTTATGTAGATTTATATACGAGCAAAATATCGTGGTTCAAATAAATATTCTCTGTTAACATGTTGCGCACTGGTACTTCGACCTCACGTGAAACATGAACTACGTATCGAAGACGAGTGCTTTGGTTTGTATCGTAATGTGTTGAAAGGTCCGTTGTGACACTTGTGACTTTGCGCGTCTTCGTGATTGTCGCTATCTATAATGTATGCAATGTGTATCTATAATGTCTGTCAGTACTATTAAGTAGGTAGTTTTCTAATACATTTAAGTAGGTACTTACAGTACATAATATACACCGTGATCTCTAATAACCCGAAAGATTTTAACCACGCATTTTTGATGTAAAAACAAACAATAGTTATTTACTAGGGAGCAAAGTGATTGTTTAACTCTCGTGCAAATATTGAAACTTTATTGGTTTTAAGGCACGAGAGATGAACAAGCTTTGCTGCCGAGTGAAACACAACATTTTTCACCACACTAAAGCGAGGAAACATGCGAAATAAAACTCAAACATAACAAATTAGAAGGTATTTATTTGCAAGTCCTCAACTTCCAAAAAATAAACAAATCAACAAATAATAAAACAATAACCTCAAATATTTATCTCGAATATTTATTATATTCTCAAGAAAAAAATGTTCGGATGCGTTCTGAAATTTGCATAGTGTCAACACTTTCATTTTTCTATTGTTTTTATGTGTCGTATTTTTAGAACTTTTTTTAGAAAAGCCTTTTACAACAAAATGTGGTATTTAATTTGGATTTTAGCATATTGAATATAATATTATGAAAGGTTCATGTGTATGAATCTGTTTGAAACTATTGAGTTTTCGAACGTACTGTCTAGTTCAAACGTCAAAAAGCTTATTGCATTCTCAGGCCGTATAAGTTATTGCTTTAGTCTATCCACAAGATTAAAAAAAAAATACTTTAACCTCTAGAGATTAAAACACAGTTTTGCGCTCTGAAATTGAAGGACAAACAGCGTGTTTACGAGCAGTGTGGTGAAAAAAATATTATATGACTTTTGTCATTTTTGGAGAAAAATATATATTTTTTTTTAATTTTTTTTTTCAATTGTTATTTAATTTTTGAATGTATTTTAACATAAAAAGTAAAAGTTATTCATGAAACTAGCACGTACAATGAGTGTTAAGGTTTTTTTTTACAAAAACCTAATTTTTAAAAGGTTTTATTTCTCACTTTTCGACATCTATTAATGAGGTTAGTGAGACTATTCTCCATAATGACACCAACGCCGTTAAAAAGACCTATTGTACCGAGTTACAATTAGAAAATATGTTTTTTTTTAATTGGTAATAACTCTGAAACTAGGCGATATCCAGAAAAGTTTATACGACATTATAGTTTCTAAATATGGTCAGGAACACACTGTTAAAATCTTTCGGGTTATTAGAAATCACGGTGTATACATATATCTCCCATACAAGTATTTAACATTTAACTAGCACTGCCGTCCGCACTTCCGTGGCATCTCATTAGCGACAGAAAATACAATCGAAAGTGCTAATTTTCTCCATTTATAATACGCTCACCGAAAAAACGTTACACTTACCATAGTAATAACTAATAACACTAATAACATTTCTTATTTTAGATTGTTACTCATATGAGGAAGCCGACTTGTGTGAAGCACAGAATGGAACCTATTATTTGAGGAAATGTTTCAACCAGACGTATGCGGCGGTTCATAATATCAATGCATTAGCGGATTCGGCCCTGCGGCGCCCGCCGGCTGAAGAGTACTTTACGTAAGTTACCTAGTAACAGTGCTTATTTACCATGGGCTAGGATGATTCTCCGAGAAACGTTTTAACCGCTCGGATTCGTCATTGTCGTCCCGCAATTATTACCAAAACTGTAGCAACAACATTAATTGCGCTAGTCTAGACTAGGTATTGGTCCTGAATGTACCTAAACGTATACATTAAATGTAACACTCTAGATAGAGTCATCAGTAGCCGTACCATGAGATTGCGCGGCGTTTTTAACGCGCGTTTACTTTCTATCCATCCCGCTCGCACTCGCGTCTTAGCGCGAGCGAACGTAAAAGGGTCACTTGCAGAAGTGTACCTTTTAATTTTTTTTGCGATCTTGGACTGTAATATGTACATCATTTTACTCGGCATCGTGCGTACTTTTCAGTTATGAAACAAAAAAAATGTCCCTAATGTCACGAAAATAAGTATGTAAATTGAGATTACTCAGTTTAGTTTAGGTACTGAAACGAAATGTAACGAAACTGATAAAAAAAATCTCAAATTTGTTACAGAATTTTTCATACCTTTAGTATGGGAGTAACTAAACTGAGAAATCTCAATTTACATACTTATTTTCGTGACATTAAAAGGTACAATTTTTCTGCAAATGACCCAAAAACCTAGCGGAATCTCATGGTAGGGCTACTGTTGTAACAATACTTGCCGAAACGACAATCAGGAAATAAAAACGCAGCCAAAAGTATCCTTCTCGCTTGCACCAGTACCCGATTAATACCGGGATGGACAGAAAGCAAATTATGCTACCGACGCGCACTCAAACCGCCAATTGATAGTAAGAACACAGCTCGAGGGCTATGTTTAGGTTACATCAACTTCAACAGCAAAAGAAAAACCTAGGAAGTGTCGCGTGTCATGTCTTGGGACGGGACGCAATCTTTAAATGCCGTGTGCTCGATCCCATCGATTCGGCTATTTTTGATTTTTTGTATTTTAGTACACCATTATTCTCATCTATATCATTTGTTTTAGTTGTCCCGTGCTTCTGTCGTTAAACGACAGTATCTAATTAAAAATATTGGCCCCTGTTGGCATTGATTTCGAACTCTCATTCTCAAAACACAAAAATCACCCCCAGGCACGGTATTCCTTCTGGTCGCATAATCTTTTTCAGGCTATTCTATTTTGGCATACTTTTCTTCGCATAATTTGTATTAGCATAAATGTACTATCGCATAGTAATTATTTTGGCATACTACTTTATTCGCATATTAAAGTTTTGTAATAATTTAACTTGGACTAATTTATATTTGCCTAATTTATACTACACATATTACTGTTTGGACTAATAGTTATTAGCCATATATATTTCGGAAACCATAATTTTAGTTCCCTATTTGAATAAAACACTTTTCTTTGTTTAACATCAATTTTAAATCAATTAACATGCATTTTACATATTTTAGAACGTTCTTTTATTCTGTTGCGGGTCTCTTGAATCTAAAATATTAAAATGCGTTACTATCTAATATCAAAGTATAGATAAATTAGGTTAAGTTAGGTTAGTATGTTGTCCAGGCGCGAAGCGCCTAAACTACGCAGAATAGGGGGTCTGCGTCGCAGACCCCCGTCAACCTCACTATTGTTCCCATATATTATATAAGTAGATTATACACACTTGATTTGCCATGTTGAAACAATCGGTTTTCCTTAATCGCTTACATTTTTATATTACTCACCGTCACTTTTATTTATGAAACTAAATGTGAATCTACCGTTATTCTCCGTATACAGTAAAACGCCTGGATGCTTAGACAAGTTGCCAATCGCTAACGCTTAATCGTCAATCGTAAACGAAAGGCAGCTAACTGTAATAGCATGTCAATCATGCCAGTTGGTAGTCTAATTTTAGGATTAACTATTTGTATGCATCGTGAAATGATGCGTAATAATTATTATGCAATTTTGTATTTATACTGTGTGATATTAGTTATTATGACGGGTATGCCTTTAATGTGTATGCTTTTAAATATTATGCGTAAAAAAATATGCATAAATATGATTCGTCTTGTCAATATTTCGGCTAGAAGAGATTATGCGTAACTATATTATTACATTCGTTAGTAAGTATGCATCCCAATAGTGAACCCCCAGGCACAACTACTTTTATTTAGCACTGGAGTTCAGTACTTATTTATTACTTTGAGTAGTCTTTCTAAATAAATCTACTCAAAAGATAGTAAAGTAGATAAACTACATTTCAAATACGAAGGCTCTATTCCACTTGACAAAGTCATTAGGCGTCAACAATAGGATCAGTGATAGCAAAAGATACCTGGCCAGACCCTTTCGTGGTGTGATATATTTTGCATACATCGGTGTAAGACACTGCCAATTTGTAGTGGACCAAATAAATGACAAAAGTTTCGAGTGGTATCGGGCCTTCGTATTTGAAATGGACTTTACCTACTTACCTAATAATATTTTCTTCGGTTACCGCGAGGATTACACATGAAAAAACTATGAAAACAGATAAACGCAGAAGCGAAATCCGAGATCCAGCGAATCCAGAGCGAATCCAGCCCAGAGAAAATCCGCAGACCCGAACCCTGTAAAGTGTTCGAAACGTCAGAATGTAGTTAAAATTAGGTAATATCCGCGAGTTTATCCATTTTCATAGTTTTGTTTCATACTTACCTAATGTTTTTAAAATTTTATTGAGCTGCACTGCATTTACACTATTTATGAGTGCTCGATTAAACACTGACTTTGATTAGGATTCGGTACCTATGATACGAGTAGTCTGCATTACGGGTCTCGGGAAAAACATTGTGTCTTGTCTTTATACTTCGTTTTATTTAAGATTAGAATTATCTGTCAAACGGGTGAACAAAGAAGCAGTGGTCGTAAACCTTCCTTCTTCGATTTAGGCCGATACCACTGAATTTCTCGGAACTTATGTACATACATATCATTTGATATTTACCGATAGCTGAACGCATAGTTTTCACATTTATTATTAATTTGTTGGCAAAACTGTATTTAAAAAAGTTTTAAGTGTTTTATAAGCAAGATTGCGGCAATTTAGACAAAAGTTAAATATTGAAAGTTTTTCGTGTAGTGTTTGGCAGTTTTTAACTAAGTATTTTTTTTTTAATTTGTAACTCATATCGTACCTATTTTACATTTACTGAATTTAATGAAGTTTACAGTCTAAAATTTAACAATATTTGCATATTTAATCTAGCTTACATTATGCACTCCCAATACTTTTAAAAGTCATGCATTTAAGGATTAAAACTATCGGTATAAAAGCGGACACGGTGTCATAAAGACTGAGCAGATAACAATACTAAGCAGGGCCGTCTTTAACCTATTAGAGGCCCTGGGCACATTAGGATAATGGGGCCCCTATGACCATAGTAATAAAGCACTATTTTGTTAGAATAGACAAACAACGTAAATGTGCAAAGTTTTAGATTTATTTTTATTTATTTACAGTTACACTATATATAATGAATACCTATAAGATAATCCAATGTAATCAACACTAAGCAACACTAACATCCACGATGAGTCTTTATAGAAGATTTTTTTTTGTCAAATACCGTATTAGTCAAAGGAACCGATTACAACTTTTAAATGCCAAAAAACTAAAAAAAATAGTAAATAGACTATTTATTGAAACAAACTAAAAACTCCTTTTTAACCGACTTCAAAAAGGAGGAGGTTAACAATTCGTCGAAATCTTTTTTTTTTTTATGTATGTTCCCCGATTACTCGAAGACGCGTGGACCGATTTCAAATATTCTTTTTTTGTTTGAAAGGGTATACCTTCTAGTTGGTCCCATTGTCACCGAATCCAGATCTGATGATGGGATCCTGGAGAAATCGAGGGAACTCTTCAAATGTTGTAGGCACACATGACATTTTTCATTTATTTTCGAAGACTAATCAAGTATTTGCATCTAGTCATGAACATCTTAAGTTGGTCATCTGATGATGGAAGGTACAACTCTTTAGCAATTAGGAGTTGGGGGATAATTCTTTAAGTATAACATATTTCGTGTATTTTGGAAGCTATTTGAGTATTTGCCTTTAGGTGGTCATCCTTTCATGTTGGTGAGCTGATGATGTAAGGTACAACTCCTTGGAGATTAGGAGTTGGGGGATAATTCTTTAAATATAACATATTTCATATATTTTGGAGGCTATTCGAGTATTTGCCTTTAGGTGGTCATAGTCTCATGTTGGTGATCTGATGAGGAAAGGAATAACTCCATAACGATTAGGGGTTGGAGGGTCATTCTTTGTATATATAACAAATGTCATACATTTTCGAGATCTATTCAAGTGTTTGCTTAGTAGTTATGACATGTCGGTTAGCGGTTAGTGATTCTTTAAATAATATTGGCATGCTAAGTCTGTTACCTTTGAAATTGTTTTTGTATTCATATAAGTTCGCCAGTTCAGGTTTTATGGCCTACTACAGTGCAGTACATTCTAATTATAAGTATTTAGAGCATAAATAACGATTTTATATTTACACTACTAAAAAGAAAAAAATAAAATATTTTAAAAATAAAAATAAAACCGCCTTCAAAAATTCGCCCGAACTAAAAAGTTAAAAATAATTTTGGTTCCTACTTCTTAGGATTTCCTACCCAAACCTTTAAACCTTTTACCCTATTCATTGAAATAAAACATTATGGCTAGGTACCCTACAGATTTCTTAGAAGTCGGTGCCAAGCCAAATATGTTCACTTTGCGAGTACTTATATGTATTTGATAGAGCTTTGTAATATACTGTCACTCCGGTTATGCTTTCATGAAAATGACTGAGGCAGACCATTCTGTTGATAAAAGCGTAATCGGAGTGACAGTAAGTTACAAGGCTCTATCTAATATATACCTATGAACGTATTCAGCTTGGCACCGACTTCTAAGAAATCTGTAGGGTACCTAGCCATAATGTTTTATTTCAATGAATAGGGTAAAAGGTTTAAAGGTTTGGGTAGGAAATCCTAAGAAGTAGGAACCAAAATTATTTTTAACTTTTTAGTTCGGGCGAATTTTTGAAGGCGGTTTTATTTTTATTTTTAAAATATTTTTTATGAATATGTTACATCAATATACATTTCTTGATAGGCTAGTTTTGAACATAACTCAAATAATTTTTAAAAATCGTTATATTATGACGAAAGTTCTTGCTAGACAATAGACATTTCAAAAAATAAACAAAAACGAACAAATTGACCATATTCGGTAAAGTTTGTTAAGACTGATTTTCAGGCGTATCTATAGGTTATCGTTTGGACCGTTCGGTAATAGGAGTTAGGTGGGGCCTAGCTAGACTAGGGGGCCCCATCAATCACGGGGCCCTGGGCACGTGCCCAGTGTGCCCAGTGGATAAGAGGGACCTGAATACTAAGACAACCCTACCCATCGGCAACGTCGTTTAGTATTTGTTGCCATTATAGGCGGCTTTAATCTGGGGCGCTCTAATAATGTAGTTTGAATTTGGTAACAAATTAGAAAATAAAACTGAGATGACATACATAGTTTTATTCACTGTCAGTTGAAGAGTCCGAGGACTCGGAACCACCAACGTTTATAATAAATTTTTCCACTGTGTTATCTATTACATTATCTAATTTCATTTAAAAATGTATTTTCTTTTAAAATGTTGTATACTGTAGCCAACGATATGCCAGCAGTCTCAGCACTATTTTTCACACGGTCCGATTTAGTGGGATATTCCTTTCTATGGCGGGTCCATATTGGCACTTATACAATTTTTTCTTCGAATATTTTTACTAATACCGTTTTTTACTCATAATCATCATTACTCCGAAAAATTTTTCTCATACTTTTTTTCTTAATAAAAATTATACTTCTACCTACAATGTTCATAACGATTTTTATTTCGAAATTTTATCCTCCTAAAGTCGTCAAGTAGATTTATCTATACTCATAAAGTTATTTGAAATAAATTGTTTATCTATAAACATTTTCCTATTAGGTTCACTCTGTTGTGGTATAATTCTTTTATGAATAACAAACTATGTAGTCATAATGGGCTTTGTGCAGAAACTGTTGTGGCATACTCAACTTTAGCATATTTCTTTGTGGCAGATTTCGAGTTGTTCGAATATTATTCGAGCATAATTTCGATGCTCCTATTTATGAAGCAAAATCTGGCATAATCTGGATGTGCATAAAAAGTATCGGCATAGTTTGTTTTAGCATAACAGAGAAGGAATAATTACAACCTCTCAATATAATAGAGGTAGTAGTAATATTCTATACGTTACTTACTGTGTTACTGAGCTGAGTACTTTCTAGATTGCTAAAAAAAAATAACCTCGAAGACTAAGGCGGGAGCAAAGCTCCCACCTTAGTCTTCTAACCTAACCTATCCGAGTCGGATCTGCCCCGGAAAGTTTTGTTCGCTCGCTTCGCTCGCTCACTGCAGAAATTTTCACCCTCAAAGCAAATTCTGCCTGACGAAAAAGGCAAGTTTCGAACATGTGGCTACATGCCCAAAAAAAAAATGCAAATCTAATTTCTGTCTTATAACACTCGGCGTAATTAATGATATGCCAAGATAGTTTCGGACAAAATAATATTCGAAATATTGTTATTTAAGCCAAGTGATGTTTCTGTCTCATTAAGTTGATGCCAAAATAGATTATACCAAGTCTGTTATGTCCTAAGCGTTTCGGACAAAAAAAGTTTAGAGGGAACCCGTTTAGTACAGTGCCTACTCTGCCACAACCTGATTTGTGCAGGTAGCTAGTTTACAGTAATAGTACGATTTATATTTAATTAAACAAAAATAATTCATACATAAAACCAGTACAGATAAAAATAAATACCTATAACATTAGAATATATAGCATAAAATAAGTATAGTGAAAAATTATATAAACATAAAAGTTAGTACTAAAAATATGTATGAAAAACAATATTATGAACATAAATAATTCTATGTGATGATAATTATGAACAAAGATTATTCTAAATACCGATCATTATGAAGTTAAATTGTATAAGAAAAATTTTCGGAGTTCCAATAATCTAAGTTGCAATTTTATAAATACTTTGGCGCACTCTTCTATGGCACATTTCTTAATTTGTAAATATTCACCACCATCCGCTTTTCAATGGCAGTCCCAGGATTTTGCTTTTGCCGCTTCTTCTTTAGAGATGCAAAAACGTTAGCCAGAACCGGCTACGTCATCATCCATTTTAAATGTGCACCAACAAACAAAATATCTAAATAGATAAACAATTAATAACGAAATTGAACAAAAACGATAACAACAATATTTATGTAAGCTAACAGCAATATAAAACACAACCGACTCAACCGACAACAATATTAAATCGAATGACAGACAGTGACATTTTAAAATTGTGTGAGAACTCTGCCTCTTTAAGTTTTTTAATGTACAACCTTTCCATGAAAATTTGCAAACGCAATTTATTAAAAATTTTATCTTTTCATCTTAGAATATAAATTAACTAACATTATGTTTCTTATCTGTTCACAACACTGAGTAATGTATGTATTAATATAGCATGATAATAAATTCGTGATATTTAATAACTCGTATTCACTGTTCGATCCGCAGAATTTTCCTGTAAAAAAAACCTTATATCTCGTTCTGCAAAGGTCTTTCTAATGCTAAAAAAAACGAAGTATAGGTAATCATCATTTTAACAAATCTCATTATGATTATTAATTTAACTTCTCTGATTTGCCTTAATGTTGACTGGTAAAGAATGTGTCTTTTGGCATTAAGTTCGCCTGTTGTATGTTAAGTTTTTCTTTTGCGCAATAATATTAAGTAAAATTAAACTTGCAGTAACAAAGTGCTTGGGCTTTCGTCTGGGATCGAAGAAACAGGCCACATAAGATGGGACATGGCTGCGTGCTTACTAGCTGCTTGGCTTATTGTGTTCCTTTGCCTGTGCAAAGGGGTGCAGTCATCTGGAAAGGTACGGTCCTTTGGAACTTGTATCAGTAAATAATATATAGCAGTAGTCTTAGACCGACAGCAGATTTTGATATGCTTACTTGAAATAATAAGGATACATGGGTCTTTCTTTCTGAAAGTTTTTAGATGCTTCAAGAGCTTGTATCTTGTAACACAAATGCCTGTCGATGCCTGAACGTTTAGACCTTAACACTTACCACCTTATTCTTAAACGTCTTCTAACTTAACAAGCAGCTAATAATTGTTTGTCCTTTTCGGTCTTACCAATGTGTACATAAGAGCAAGAGGGACAAACGATTATTAGCGGTTAAGTTAGCAGACGTTTATAAATAAGGGGGTTAGTGTGTTAATGATTGGTAGATTCAATGACAGGTTTTGAATCCAGTAATCACCGGTAATTCCGGCGATATACCCAAAATACTCAAACCGTGTGCATAAACGTCTCCTAACTTGCAAGCCGATAAATATAATTTTCCTTATTATAGATAAATTGATAAAACGGACTAGGACAAACGATAGGCGTTTATCCATTAGTAGTAATGGGGGTTGTCCAGTTCTGTAACGTTACACAATATTACTTTGACAGCTCAAATTTAAAGCTTAATCTGTAGGTCATATTGATGAATATTTATATTGAAACTAACATCGGAATCGCAAAAGAAAGCTGTTCCATACATTTACCCAATAACATATTTGCAGGTGGTGTACTTCACTGCGTTATTTCCATATGTGGTGCTGGTGATTCTGTTCTTCCGAGGAGTAACCCTGCCTGGCGCTGGGACCGGAATCCTGTTTTATCTCACCCCGGATTTCAGCCAACTTGCTAACGCACAAGTATGAAGTTTTTTTTAAATAAGAACGAGTACATTTCGTTTAGGGCCCGTTTCACCATCCTTGTAGAAAATATATTAGTCAGATAAATGTTAGCTGTCCTTTATTATATGTCTAGGAAATAGGAAAGTGACATCCAAAGAATATAATACTCTAAAGAGAAGAAAGCCCAGGCGGCTTCGAAATGAGCAGCCTGAGCGTAGTGAGTGATTCTTAGATCCGCCATATACACACAAAGTGACATGTATCTGACGGATTGTGAAACAGGGCTGCTGAAATGTCTTATAAGTTAAATGGTATTTACGAATTTACAAATTCAAACCAGTGTGGTAGTAAATTGATACCTATACCTAGTAGTCCGTCATATTCACTCACTTAAAATAACACAGATACTTAATTTGAAGGCAGGATAGTCAATTACATGCGTACTTAAGCACGATGTATAATTTTATATAATCACTCCGAAACTTTTACTACCTATCTTCTAGGTGTGGGGTGATGCTGCCGTGCAAATATTTTTCGCGCTGAGTCCCGCATGGGGTGGACTCATAACTCTGTCGTCTTACAACAAGTTCTCCAATAACTGCTACATGTAAGTAAAATCATGATCGATATAAGAAATACCGCTAGTTTCAAAACCTTTCAGAATTTTAAAGTCGCAATAAAAATTAAGATTTCAGTCAGCTTCCATAGCCTAGTTGGTAGTAGTAGTCACCTTACCTACGAAGCTGGAGGTTCCGGCGAGGGCATTATTTGTGTATTTATTTAACAAAAATATTTATTTCTTGGTCATGGCTGTCTATGTATTTAAATATTTATATGTACATCTATTCTATATATCGTCGCTTGGTACCCATATTGCAAGACTAGGTTGATTTGTGTAAAATGTCCCAAGATATTTATTTATTTTTAATTTTAATTTCAGAGACTCACTGATAGTAGCGGCTTCGAACATAGCAACCTCATTTTTCGCTGGACTGGTAATATTCTCCGTCATCGGGTTCTTAGCCCACGAGTTGGACGTGGAAGTGGACAAGGTGGTGGACCAAGGAGCGGGTCTGGCGTTCATCGTGTACCCTGAAGTGGTGACGAGGCTGCCGGTGTCGCCGCTTTGGTCCATCCTCTTCTTTGTGATGCTCTTGACTCTTGGACTCGATTCTCAGGTACTTTACTTTGTACCTAGGAAAAGAAACATTTTTACCGCCCAGACATTAAAATTTGACAGTCAATTTTGATCCCACAATGTCGTAACAGATGTGCTTACCATAGAAAAAAATCAACTGTGAAAGACTCTGGTTGTCACGGGATTGCCGGTCCAACGTGCTTCTAATTACACCAGATAACCTTCTGTGAATCACAGCGAATTTAGTCAATGGTATTGCGAAACTAATCACTAGCGACATCTGTACTTAATGTTTCGAAGGTACTACAACCTTAAGCCATTCAAAGACGTGTGTCTACCACAATCGTCCGCAAACTTTTGAATTCATAGTAAAGTAAATTTTCTCTTGATTGAGGAGACCTTTTAATAAGCCTCTGGGCGGCAGCAAGATATAAGATGAAAAAAAAATTGTACATAGTTTGACAAGTAAATTTCCTCAAAGCAAACCAAATCAAAAAATATAAAAACAAAGGGGAGTAGGCTGGATTCGTACATTTTGAGCATGTCTCTGTGACACTGCATTACAACGATGGCGTCATTGAAGTGACAAAGACAGATGACCGAAAATTGTAATTTTCGATATTGGGGAGAGACCCATACAAAATAGAGGCACTATTGCTCCTGTTTTAGTGGTAAAACTGCTTTGCCAGATATATTTACTCATACAATATTTTATTTCCAGTTCGCACTTATGGAGACCGTGACAACGGCCATCTTGGATAGGTTTCCTAACTTGAGACAAAGGAAAGTGTGGGTTGTCCTGACAGTTGCTGTGGGCGGCTACTTGGGTGGACTTATCTTCACTACAAACGTAAGTCACACTAGCCGACCTAAGTTATGCATCGGATATACAAGTAAATGTTTATCGCCGCCTCGTAGGTTTAGGCCCTGGTCTCCTATTCCATACCGTGCGCCGTATGGAGCGTTTTCCCATAGAAGGTTATCGTCCCATCTTTTAACCTACACTTATTATCTATTTTCAAACATTTTACTCGCAATTTAGTATATTTAACCCGGATATGCGGATTTATAGTATTATCCTGAGGATGCGGTAAAGCAATATCTTCATTGCAAAATTTAATAATAAAGAAAAATTCAAAAAACCATAACACGAAAACTGCGAAAATTCGGGTACCCCATAATTATACCCCATATATAAGTGTCTAATAGGTCTAGTATTAGATACTTATATGGGGTGTAATTCTGATCCGATAGCCCACGACGTGAGGGCCTTAAGAAACAATGGATTTCAAGATTTGGACCAACCTGTATTTTAAGTTAGCTTTTGTGAAAATCCTAAAGCTATCCTTTAAATACAGAACTATCAATTTGCAGAGCGGGATGTACTGGCTGCAACTGATGGACAAATACGCAGCGAATTGGTCCGTCCTGATCATCGCGATTGGGGAGTGCATCCTCATCGCGTGGATCTACGGCGCCGAGAAGTTCTGCCGCGACATCCAGCGCAT
The DNA here is from genome assembly GCA_025490895.1 of Thaumatotibia leucotreta. Classification (NCBI taxonomy): domain Eukaryota; kingdom Metazoa; phylum Arthropoda; class Insecta; order Lepidoptera; family Tortricidae; genus Thaumatotibia; species Thaumatotibia leucotreta. The sequence goes on from JALPQI010001021.1 coordinate 36,637, forward strand.
GATCGGAAAGCAGTCAAAGCTGTGGGTCATTTTCTGGAGCGCAATGTGGAGATGCATTACTCCTTCTGCTTTAGTGGTTCGTATATATTGTTAAACCTTAGTGTTGTGATCGTGCATCCTCATCGCGTGGGTCGACAGCTCCGAGAAGTCCTGTCGCGACATCCAGCGCATGATCGGAATGGGTCATCTTCTGGAGATGCATTACTCCTTCTGCTTTAGTGGTTCGTATATATTGGCAAACTGTATTGTTTTTGATTGGATTCCGGACATGTAATCATAAGCACATCCTCATCTTGTGGATCAATAGCGCCGAGAAGTTCTGGCGCGACATTCAGCGCATGATCGGAAAGCAGTCCAAGCTGTGGGTAATCTTCTGGAGCGCAATGTGGAGATGCATCACCCCTTCTGCTTTAGTGGTTCGTATATATGTATTGATAAACTGTAGTGTTGTTGGATTCCGGACATGCAATCGGAAGTGCATCCTCATCACGTAGATCAATAGCGCCGACAAGTTCTGCCGCGACATGCAGCGCATGATCGGAAAGCAGTCTTAGCTGTGGGTCATTTTCTCGAGCGCCATGTGGAGATGTATCACCCCTTCTGCTTTAGTGATTTGTAATTATTATTAGTATAAACAGTAGCGGTTGATTCGTTTTCGAACATGCAATAATTTTATTTATGTGCTCTTTATAATAATTCCTTTTCTATCTATATTTCTAATTAACATTATTCTATTCCATTCTATTTAAATATCTATAAAATGTTTTTCCTAACCTTTCCTAAACAGAATTTCTGTTCACATAACTAGAGTACGGTGAGCTTATATGCCCTTAAACGGATCGCAAGTATCGTGACCATTTTGTTACATCCTGTGGGTTTCCCCTTGTTTGTTTTTAGATAAACGTTTATCTGCCCTAGGAAAAATGCCCAATAATGTGATTGCGAATTAAATTCAGCGTTTCAACTCAGATTATGTTTTGCAGCCCTACCGCGAACTTCGAAAACCGCAAATTTCGAGGATGTGCCTCTCTCACACTAATGACACCGTCTTCTTCTTTTACCTAGCGATATCCCGGCCTGCGAGGGTCCGCTTTCCTACTACAATTCCTCCACTTTGCGCGAGAGTTATGGACAAACATCCTCGAAATTTACAAATTTCGGATTTCGCGGTAGCGCGCCTGTTGTTCGACTGACTATTCTATATTGCAGTTCATCCTTGTCTTCAACTGGATCGAGTACAAGCCGGCCTCATACGGGCACTACGTGTACCCGATGTGGGCGGACGCGGTGGGCTGGACGCTGGGAGTGCTGCCCGTTGTGGTCGTTGTGCTTATGGCTGTTGACCAAATCTGCAGCGGCCCTGATGACCTCACCATTATGGAGGTTTGTGGCTTTTGTCTCACCCTCGTATTCAGCTCGATTAAGAAGCCAGCCACGTACAGGATCCAGTACCTAGGGCTGGCATCTCAAAATTCGTAAAACCAGGACAGAGACTCAAAAAACCCTGACATTTGTCGTTATTTTTTCTCGGACACGACACTGAATCCAATAATACTGGTAAATACGTGAAATTTAATGTGGTGAAGGGGAAACCCCTTTCTTTTTTTCAGAATTTCGTTGAATTTATCACCTACCTATCCATGTCAAAAGCTGTAGAATGTCTAGTTTCTTTTACGGTTCGTATTAGCAATTAAGATTGCGTAAAAGAAACAGGGTGCTTAGCCAAGTTGCCATTCGCTAACGCTTAGTAGTGTATCGTAGTTTCCGTCTCTGTCACTCTTTCTTATTAGTGCGACAAAGACAGGTAGTTTCGTTTACAATTGACGATTAACCCTGTCTAAGCACCCTGGGCAGCGGAACTATCAAAGCCCGTAACTCATCACACCCGTGAGACATGGCCATGCGTAATCCCATAAACGTCTTTTGTTGACAGAAAGCTCGAGTGCTCGCGCGGCCGACTGACGAGTGGGGCCCGCCGCCCGTGCCCGGCGCGTGCGCCGCGCGGCGCTCAGAGCCGGAGCTGTCACCGCCCGTGCTGCTACTGCACGGCCGGCCCGTGCTGCGCGAGCGCGGCGCCTGACCCCCACATGCTCTCCCGCGCAGTTACTTGCGCAAGGTACTTGTTGACAGACAGCTCGTGTGCTGGCCCGGCCGACCGACGAGTGAGGCCCGCTGCTGCTGCTGCATGGGCAAGGTACTTGATACTTGAGTCAGCCTCCATAACCTAGTTGGTATAGGCTGGGTCACTACCAACTTGGTCGTGAACCTACCTACGAAGTTGGAGGTTCCGCGTGCAGTGGACGTGCTCCTGCGCAGGCCCTTGTGCAAGGTACTTCTTTCATACTTCAGTCAGCCCCCGCAGCCTAGTTGGTATAAGCAAATTGGTTCGAACCTACCAACTTGGTTGGTTGGTTGGAATACCGGCAAGGGCATTATTTGTGTATTTATTTATCACAAATATTTGTTCCTTGGTCGTAGCCAGTGTTGGGCAAAAATTAACTTGAATAAGAATAAGAATGAAAACAGAAAAAATATTCTTATTCAAATCGATTTGAATAAGAACAATTCTTGTACTCGTTAATTGAATTGGATTGGTAGTGAATAAATCATGGTACTTTTATTTTAAATGAAGAATAAGATTCGAAATAACTATTTCAGAAATGGGATTATTCTTACTAATGTTTTATTCAAATAACATGTTATTTAGAATAAAATTAATTTTGCAGTGCAATAAATATTATTTTTAGCACATTTTTGATGGTGAATCCCGGAATTCTTTCATGGTTAAATGAACCCTTTGCATTAATAATTACATCTTAAGTTTTGATATGTTTAGTTTGTTTACATGAGTCCTATACATTTGATGTTATGGCTAGAGCATGGTTACATCGGTTATCAATGTAAAGTAAAATACTAGCACCTAAGCATATAACGTTAAATTTACAAGATTTTATTAAGATAGCATAGTGGGTATAAATTAGACTACAGTACTTACTAGATTTCTTCCTGTACTGTGCGTAATATTAAAGTTACAATTACCTACTCCGGCCACCCGCACTACATTCTTATTCAGATACTTTTATTCACAATTAAAAATCATGAATAAATGTAATTTAATAGGAATAGGTTATTTTTATTTCATTTTCCCATACACAAATTATTCTCGACAAAATTATTTGAATAAGTTTGACGGAAATAAAATCGAAATGATTTTATTCTTACAAATTTTCATTCAAATAATGATTTTATTCTTGAGTGCCCAACATTGGTCGTGGCTGTCTGTATATTTAAGTATTTATATTCATATATAGGATGTGGATAGTTTCTGATTGATCAAAATGATCAATCTTGCCCAAGCAACAATATTTAATATTCTCGTGTTTGTTATCATTGACATTAATTTTTACTTTTAAAATATGTCAACTGATAGATCTTTTTCATCTTTCAGACGTCTCAGGATGGTGGAGACAATACATCAATTACTAGTGGTATAGAAAACGAGATAAAGAAATGTGGTCCAGGTATATTAAAGTCAACCAGAAATTCTATCAAGAGAAAAGTACAGAATTTCAACAACGAAAATGACGACACGGCGAATGAACCTTTGCTGGATAAAAGTAAAGAAAAGAGCGAAATTGAAAAACAAAGTGCCAAATTTTTATTATCAAAGACGAAGACTGATTTTGAAAGTGCAAAAGATAATGACAAGGATAAATTATTAGCCGATGACAAAATTGCAAAACCATCTATAAGCGATGTTGTAGGACTGACGGGTGGTCACATTGGTAATGGTTTCAATAATCGGAAACAAGACTTTAGTCAACCTACATCCGCTGCAACGATTCATAATCATATGAATACGAACGTGTTTAATAGCCCAAGCGGGTCTAAAAATATAGTTACAGCTAAAACTCAAATACTAGTTGAGGTAGACGTTAGTAAACCGACAGGATATAATCCGAGTCCATTAATTTTTACTACAGCTAAAATACATACAGATGGGAAAATAAAGCAAATGGAACCAGTGCAGGTAACTCCGGTTCCTATTTTATCCACAATCGAAGGTGGAGTTGTGAAAACTGGAATCACGGTGAATGAGCTTGAAAACAATAAAGATAACGCAGTAATATCATCAGCGTCACGAGCGGCCTCAGTTTGTAACCTACCTAAACAATATGATGCCAACGGATCATCGAATGAGAGTACTGCAGCAAACGCATCAATAAAACGCTTAGAAAACAAAGATAATGACAATAAAATCAATGTAAGTACACCATTATGTAGCACAGCAGCACAGATATCCAAAATTAGTAAAATTTCGATAGACGAGCCAGTGAGAACATGTCCGTCAACTGTAATAGGTAAAGAAATTATAGGACAGAAATCAATAGAAAAATCAGCTTCTAAATTACATGAAGTTCCAAATTTGGCTCAGTCATTTCGGCCAAGCCTAAGTTCTACTACAGAAAGGAATTACGTAGATATAAACAAAAACGTCCAGTCAGAGAGCAAACAAGTTGCCGAAGGAGTAATGGAGATCAAAAAAGATCATAAATTAGCGAGCTCTCAACAGTTGTGTAATATTCCAGATATGAAAGAATCAAGCTCTATTTTTGTAGAGCACAAAACTACGACTGACAATATCGCAATAAACTCTAACATTAAATCACCTCTTACAGAACCAGCAGCAAATATAGTAAAATCATCAAATGATTTATTAAGTAATATCAATACTATGAATATTGCACAACGGAGTAGTGTGAATGAAAGTAGTTTGATACCGGCTAAATCAATACAGAATACTACTACCTCTAGTATGATTCAACCGAATCCAAAAGAACAAGCAGTAATACATTGTAATAATGCAAATTTAACAAAATCCCAAGATGACAATACGTCAAAAAGTCCAATCACTCCTGTACCTTGTGTAATTAGATCACCTGTTAAGGAAATTGAGGAGTTTTCTATTACCGCAAAACCAACGGTGGCACATAATATTAATAATACGAATATAGTGAACACTACCAAGAATAACTCTTCGCCAGCAACATCAGTTTCAAGTGAAACTAAGTTAATCCAAGATAAAAAAGGTTCAACAATTACTACAGGAAAAGAAACAAGTACTCAAGTAAAACCAGTTGAATCGAAAACTCTTTCCAATGTGTCAAGTGTGCCTCGTAATTCTACAAGTATAAAATCTACAGTAGTAAGTTCTGCAAGTGTATCTCCTAAAACAACGTCTTGTGTAACTACTAATACTACTACTAACAACAAAATGACTACAAAAACAACAACAGCAGCATCAATAACAGCTCCTAACAAAACTTCAGTAAATTCAAGTGTAACCAAATCAAGTACAACAAATAATTCCAAATTATCAACAAATGTTTCTTCGTCACCTGCAGGCGATTCTGGCTTAAAACATAAATCAAATAAGGCAGCAACTGTAGTATCCTCCATTTCTAAAGCAACGCCTTCTAATACAAAGTCATCATCGTCGAGTAATTCATCAACTGTTGTAACAAAAGTAGCTACAACAACAACGCCACAATTCACTTCCACGGTTAAGACAATATCATCAGTTCCTACAGCTAAATCTGCAGTTATCAGCTCTGTTCCGCAAGAAAAAAAGACTACAAAGGGGGCGACTTCAGTAGATAAACCAACACCCTCCATTAGCGATAAAACGGATGCCACAACAACAATTAAACCCTCAACTACTAAAGGTACGGTTACTGTGGTTAGTGCTAAATCTCCAGGAATTACTACGACAAAACCAAAAGCAGAAACATCCATTAAAAGTGATGCCAAATCCCGTGAAGACACTAAAGATAGTAGTAAAGGTTCGAAATTAAAATAGTGTTGATACAATACAAATGTTTAGTAAATTTACTGCCCGTCGCTCAACTTTAAGTGATCGTTATAATTAAGTATTTTACGTTACACGCAGGATTAACTGCATAAGTAGGTAAAACTTAGTTTAAAAGATGTACGTATTGTAAAATGAAATGCATAGGCTGTTTCACTGGGTGTTAGTTTGTCACAAAAAATAATTACATAGGTAAATATAGTTAGTAATCAATCTAGATTGAATTCATGTAGGCACGTGTCAATTTATGAGAAGGAGTATATTACAACAAGAAGCCGCGCCATTGTTAGACCTTGGTCTGATTTAAACGAAGCAATTAATTGAAAATTCAACTTTAGCCAAAAGTGGTAGAGCTCTCCAGGGATTTTCATAAAAATTAGTAAGTTTAATGAAGTGATCATTTTTATTTAAACATTAAACATAGTTAATTCCACAATACGGACTATAGATATACTATTCCGCCGATATACCTAGACAGATAATATTAGAATTTCGAGTGGAGATAGGGATACTAAGTGAAAATCATCAACGGGAAATGAGCCTCAGCAAACCTATGGAAGATCGACATCATGCTTTTGACTCTATTGTACGTTCGAGCAACACTACCCCTTTATATTTAAACATATTTAAACAGATTTGATATATTATGGTCACAAAAGAAGAAAGATAGTGTAAATAAATCAATCAAAAATTTACATACTTCCACGTTAGTACGGTCAAATCGTACATTAAACTTGCAAAACATGTAGTAAAGCTGCATTTTTGGTATGTTATTTAGACACCATAGGGCAGTATAAAACCACATTTTGCAAGCAAAAAAAAGTTGTGCTAGCTGCGTTATACGTGAAAAACTGTGAAATTTACTGTCTATTTTTAGTTTCTGATTTTTATAAAAAAAGCTTTACGTTTTTTGACAATATGTATCAGGTAACGTTTAAAGATGAATGAATTTGTAACAAGATGAGATAACATGCATTACCGTAGGTCTTATAGTTTCAGAGATTCGAGACTTCAAATAGTACCCTGTTTTGTAAACTAGATAAAATGTTGAGTTTTGCTAACGTTTTTCGTTTAATATCGCCTTACCTAATTATGCTACGAAAAACATGAAATAATTATCTTATAGCGCAATTAATATTCTTTCATTTAAGGGTAAAATCAGGTCAGTAAACTTTGTAATTGAAACTAAAAACGCGTAATTCGAAAATGAGGAGGTCCGCTATCTAAGTTTTTCATACAAATGGCAAGTCGTGTTGCAAAGCTGCAATTTTTGTATATTATATAGGCTCTATAGGGATGTACGAAAATGCATATTACAAGAAAAAAAAAAGGATTTAGGTATAGGACGTAAAAAACTGAAAAAAAATCGGACTTTTTTTAGTTTTTGACGTTTAACTAAAAAACTATAACTTTTTGATACTAATTGCTATAAAACTATGAAAGAATATTAAATTTGAAAGGATTTGCTACCTTGCATTACCCTAAATTATATAGATTTAGAGATACGACATTTCAAAATGTGCCCTTCATTAAGTTAAGAAAATAAATGCATGTTTTGAAGCCTCGTATACCCCCAACTATAAGACTTACAGTAATTGTTACTCGTATCGGCTCAATTTGTTCCAAATTTAATGTAGTTATTATCTACAATTACTTTTTTTTCTTAGCGCGAACGTTTTGCCAATATTTGGTGAATAGCTTTAACGTAACCTAAAATTTGTTTATGTTTTAATAAAAGGGCATTTTATGAAATGTCTTATCTCAAAATATATATAACTTACGGTGATGCAACGTAGCTCAAATCCTTTCATTTTTAATGTTCTTTCTTAGTTTTATAGCAATCAGTGTCAAAAAGATAATAGATTTTTAGTTATACTTCAAAAACTAAAAAAAGTGCGAGTTTTTTTCCGTTTTTTACGTCCTATGCCCAAATTCTTTTTTTTGTTTTTCTTTTAATATGCATTTTCGTATATATCTATAAGGCCTTTATAATATACCAAAATTGCAGCTTTGCAACTCGACTTGCGATTTGTATGAAAAACTTAGATAGCGGGCGTCCAGCCTTTGGAATTTCGGGTTTATACTTTCAACTACAAAGTTCACTGACCTAATTTTACCCTTAAATTAAAGAATATTAAGTGCGCTATAAGGTCATTATTGCATGTTTTTCGTAGCATAATTAGGTGAGGCGATATTAAGTCGAAAACGTTAGGAAAACACAAAATTTTATCTTGTTTACAAAAAGGGGTACTTTTTAAAGTCTCGAATCTCTGAAACTATAAGACCTACGGTAATGCATGTTAGCTCAACTTGTTGGAAATTTATTAGTCTTTATACGTTTATTTTCATATGATATCAAAAAACGTAAGGTCAGAAACATCAGAAACTAAAAAATGCCCGTAAATTTCGCAGTTTTTCACGTACTACCCAGCTAGCACAACTTTTTTTTGCTTGCAACTGCGTTGCGTTTTATACTGTCCTATGGTGTCTAAACAACTTACCAAAAATGCAGCGATACTACTTGATTTGCGAGTTTAGGGTAAAATTATGTACGATTTGACCGTACTACGTAGTAGGTATGCTGAAATACTTTTCGCGTTTATGTGTAGTGAATGATTATTCAGTACTTTATGTTGAGATAATAATTAACAAGGTTGAACTGAACATAATGAAATTTATCGGTACCATCATCATTTGTATGAATATCACAGGGGTACCTACTTTTGGCTAATGTTGTATAAGTAATGATAATTATTTATATACCGTATAGATGAAAGAAAAATAGGTACTGTTCACACTATTTACACGAGGTCAAATATAAGTGAAATAGTCTGAGTGCTGCGACATTGTAGCTATGTAGATAGTAGCTACAGTCGCAATACTAAAATATTAGTATAGATAGGTACCTAATTACAAAACCTAGGGTTGACGACTTATTTTATTAATAAGTGCCGTAACTAAAGGAATTGAAAAGGAATCATTGAATAATTTATTTTATATTTGTCAGTAATCAAGACAATATATTATACCTAGTATATTATATTTATTATGATATTTATGCACAAAATATAAATAATTATTAAAGAGAACGTTAAACGTGCTTTATAATAATGTTGATCAAATGTACCTATTATATGTATACCTTTATTTTTGATTTACATACATTTGTATGCAAATATTGCGAACATCAGTCAGCAGGTGGATCTTTTCATAGAAAATACTAGAACATTGCTGATTTCAAATATTAAATAAAAACTTGTAGTACAAGTGAAATTGTTTTTAACATTAAATTATATTGAAATATTCCCTGAAATTTTAAACCAATAAATAGCAAGTCATGATTAAAAACTCGAATTACCATACATTACCGTCAATTTTTTTCACATTTTACGTTTTTGTTTTACAAACTAAAATCTAACAATTTTAATCTTTTATTATTCAATGATAAATTCAGGAAAATGCCAATACAAGCAAATTTCAAAAAAGATGCCGTATACATCCTATAAATATTTTGAAAAAATATTTCAAATTAGCATGTTTATAAATAATATTCCACCTGCCCAGTATTCATTGACAGATAGTGTATTTGCTAAGTATTTGCTGTTACCTGGATAACGTCTAAGATATCACTTCGTCTTATTCTTCGCGCTGTACTGTCTAGACCATTTCGTTTGGTTCGGGACGGCTCGTGTGTCGTAGGAAAGAACGCGGACCATTAAGTAATTTAAATGAATATAATTATGTAGGTAATATATAATTATATCTACCTACTTTTTATGTCTAGTCAATACCTAGTGTTCTTTATTTACTTCTCGCATCCAGAACAACCATATTACTCAGCCATCCGGCGTTTTAAGCGTCGTTTCGCTTTAATTCATTAGTTTGTCAATGGACATCGCTTGCGCATCTTCTCTGCATTCCAAACCGGAGGGATAAGATAAGTAGGTGTACTGCTCCATCGCAAATCCATCGTGTCGAAGGATTCAAAATACACGAAGATACAGTAGCTACCTACATTGTATTGTATGATACAATTTGGTATGATAAACAGAGATCGGATTTTTGTGCGACATCTCATACTAAATGTCATCAAAATGACATCATAAGTCACTAAGAATGTCGCAAATCCATCCGATCTCTGATGATCAAACATATTCTTTTACCTAGAATGTAAGTGGTGTTATGAAAGAAACAAATATTTTTTGTAGACAATACTCGTATTTTAATTAAAATGTTTGTACCTTTTAACCATGTTCGTTTCATACTCGTATTACAGAGAACATAGAATTTTACAAAAATACGATTTTGAATTAATGTCAATGAATCACATACGAAATATAAATAATTACTTGCTTTGCTTTAAGAGTTTTGTAATAATTTGACAGATTCTAATATTAAATTATCTTATCAACTATGTTATGTACTTACTTGTAATGTATAGGTACATCCAAAATGAAAATAATATTGATTTTATAAATATTTACATACGTATTACAGTATATTACATATATATGACTGCATGGCAAGATAGGACGAAAACTGCGGGATTGAAATACTTAGGTAATATAATATTAATGTTTAGAAAATTTATTTTGTAAAAAGATATATATATTTACCTAACAGAGAAAAAAGATTACTACCCAATATTTAAAAATGAAATATACATTATAGTATTCTTATATTTTCTTCTTAAAATGAGAGAATTAAATGTAACAGGGTAGCAAAGTAGATAAAAAGTAGTCGATTAAATCGCGAAAAAATCATAAATTTAAACTATAAAAAATACAAAACTGAACGCACCTATGTAAATCAAATAGGGAAATAACATCCATAGATACCTATTTATGGAATCAAAATAATGTTAAGGACAGATTTTGTTTCCACTATATTGCTAACTTTTTTTTTGTGATTATGGCTTACCGGTGCCAGGGCACTTTGCCAATTTGCTGACCTTTAACATGCCTTTGTATCAATGTACCTAATTTGACCCATGCCAAAATGTGTTGAAATATTTATAGTGGGGTGCGCTATTGCAGGTATACATGATTATAAACTCTATTTTACAAATGTACCATAAGTACCATAATTGTTTGCCATCGTATCTTCGAGAAAATGTCGGCTGTCGAATCTTGGGACAAAAATATACCTACCACTTCGACGTTTCGGCGAAAATACGATGGCTATGTATTTTTCTAGCTTCATCTTCAGGTATATAAACAGTTGATAGTAGAATAATGCGAACAAGTGAATTAAGAATTCGATTTGAAATTTGACTCGCAATTGCATAATTTCAACACCAGTTGTTATTTTTATAATGTAGGTACGTAAATTTAAGTATAATTAATGAATTAATTATATCAAACATTTATTAATACTTATCAAATAGTACAAAACGGCGCACCTACCTATTATATTTTTTTATAGTCCGGCACACGTGTTTTGTTAATATTAGTAAACAAAAGATTGTGCCTGTGTTCCAAATTTGCCGCCTGTGAAGTAATGACAAAAAATTGCAAAATAAATATGTTTATCAAAGTATACCAATATCTATATTATCTAAAATTATAACCAATAGGAATACGATGTTTGCACTGTGGAGCACAATAAAATTAAAGCAACTAAATCTAAATTTACACTTACAAGTACTTGATGCAAGTTTTGAGAAGATTTTTTTTATCCATAGGTATGGTTTTAACTATTTCAAAACTTGCAGCAATAATTTACAGTTGTAAATCTAGTTTTAGTTGAACTAAATTTACACTTGCAAGTTATTTCAAGTTTGCAATATATGTGAGCGGCAAATATATGCATCTTTTTCTTACATATGGCTTTGTTCCAAAACTTGCAGCTAAAACTTACAGGTGTAAATCTAGTTCTAGTTACATTGAAATTACTACACAATGATCACCTTTCCTATACTTAGTCCTAGATATACGTCCACTACCACTTATCACATTGATCCGTCTATTTTTATCATTTTCTTTGTGAACCGTGCTCAATTCAATGTACCTACATAAACCGTAGTATTTACTGTTATTTGTACTATTAATGGTCAAAACTTGAATAAATTGATTCAAGGTTTGTCCATCTATTTTAAAACATGGATTCAAAGATTTATGTTTGTAGGTACTTATAATTTAATTTCTCAACACATTCTCCGCCACCCCCACCTTTTTGTATGAAGATTAACGCACATGAAAGTCGGTGGCAGTAAATATGTTACATCCGAGTACCAACCTTACTTCTTACTTTTAAGTACAGCAACCATTGTCCCAAAAAAGATGTTCATTTACAGTAGCGGAAAAATGTATCTTAGTTAATGTAGCTATGAATATAATATAATAAAGAGTAAAATAAAGGTGGTCAGTCACAAAATTAGAGTTTGTACCATGCATGCGATTGTTGTAGTTTATTATATTCGTATACCTAATTATTTGAGTACCTATGAAAGAAAATACCAACAGACATGTTTTCAATAATTTTTCGCAATTTTTCAAATGTATAAAGTAAAAATCTGAATAAACAATCTATTTCCGCTACTGTAAATAATATTCATTTACGTGTTAAAATAGGTACTATGTTTTAATAACTAGTGTGGTGACTTCAAACAGTTTAGGACCCAATTATAAAGTTAGGTACCTACCTATCAACCATAATTGATTAGGTGTAGGTACGTGTTATTCTGTAGTCATAAATTGATAACCCGTTCAACAAAATTATGTAACGAATGTATACAAAATCCAATCGTTGTTTACCAAATGAAGATTAAGACATTGTTTTAACTGAGACTAGAAATTAGACTTGACGTTTAGATATTTTACTCAAATTGTAGGTTAATAGAAATAAGAACATTGGAACTGGATTAAAATTAGTTAATAGATACCCCTTTATTGTTTTGATAACTTTATTTTGATATCGTGTTAAATCCATTTAAATTTTTAGAATTGATCTTACCCTGTTTACAAGTTTTGGAATTTTGTCGTTTATTTGAGACAGGATGGTTGGGAAATAATCACGACTATAGTTTGACATTTCTCGCATGTTTACCTGACTTACTTAGTTGGACACGTGATTTATAGAAATGTTTGAAGTAATTTACACGACAGAGTAGGTGCCTAGGCACACGTCATGTCAGAAGACAAAAGGTAACATAATACAATAATAAATGGGAGTGGTGCATTCGGGTCGGTGCGACCAAATAGCGAAATATAACTTCCTGATTCGATCACCGACTACGATTGGAAGGACGGAACTTTATGATGAACGAAAGGGTTTAAAATTTGAGCCTGCTCCTGGGCTAGTTTTACTTTCAGACGCGGATCCAGGGGGGGAAATGGGGTCACTTGCTCCCCCCTCGATACTGAACTTAGGTATGCCTAGGTGCTGTTTTAAGTATACCTATAAAATACTCATAGGGCAATGAACCTCCACCCCCCCTGAACGAAGTCCTGGATGCGTGCCTGCTTCCTTTTAAGTCTTAACCTTTTCCCAGTTTACCTGGGGTCCGTTTTCGGGTAATATTTTGCTTCTGGATTTCTCAATCCACAAGAGTTTTTGGATCACACCCTTTATTGGATCTCCACGCCAATAGTATGGTGAATTATCGAAGCTGCTATATAATATGGCCCGCGTTTACACACTTCAACATTGATCAGCGTATTTTTCATTTTTCCATTTCTAAATGAAGAGCTTTGTCATTTTTTTAAATCGAAAGATCGTAAACGAGTATAGTATGTGTGACTGATTCAGGAAATTGTGGTTCGCTCTTCAGGGACGCACCGGTTACAGGGCTATATGACGAAACGATAGAGTAGGATTTCGAGCTATGTATGTTCTATGAGACAATTAAAAAGCCTAATTTAAATAGCGATAATATTGTTGAATTCGGTGTATTTTAGAGAATTATTGATTAAATCGATGTTACATAGATGTTTATTGTAAATATTAGATTACGTGGAGCCAAAGCTGTATGACATGTTTTAGAACGTTACGTATTACATAGAGGACTGTATTTTTGGGTGATATTTTGGGAGGAGAAAAGGAAGCCACCATATCTAAGATAAAACGTATCCTCGGGAATGCGCACGGATGCGGACGGATGATGAAGGACAGGCGTAGACAGATGGTAATGATGTGATAATTGATAAAGATACACTTAGGCACCTACTTAGTGTTGTTGTGCTATTAATAAAATACGTTCGAATGTGGTTTTCAGTTGTTTTATTTACCCAACGCAATTTTGCTTCGCGCAGGTTTTAGCACTTTTAGTAGCTATCTACCTAGTATGCGACTTAGCATCAGTCACAGTTGAATGAAGTGATAAAAGGGATATCGATGAATTAGATCAAATTTCACAAAACTGAATTTGTGAGACAATCGTCATTAGTATTAATTATTTTATCAAGCATCGCGAGAGATCTATTTTTTTTTTTACTTTGTTTTTCTTTTTAAACTTTTTATACATTTATGTCTACACATGGATGGAAAATCGTCAAATACGATTTAAGTAGGTACTTACTTCATTAAATAAAAATAGATGTCGGAATTGCTCAAGTTTTTTTACTTAATGATACGTTTGTTTGTATATGTAATGTATGCCCAGTACGTTCATGCGCAGAGAAAGTTAAAAACCTTCACAGTCTTTTAAAATTGATAAAAAACTAATCCCGTTCTGGAAACGTACTATAAATAAAAATATAACATAGGTACCTTTCGAAAATGGAATGCCTATTATACCTACACTATATGTACAAAAAACACACAGAGTTAAGTAATTCAAACAGAGGCGTAAAAAATGTTACAGTAACTTGACCGTTATAAAACTTAAACGCAACGTAACATAAAAAAAGACAAAGAGTTACATTATAATATTAACAGAACAGTTACACGCGTGACACTGGCTACCTCTGAATTAAATCAACCGCAGGCTGTATAGCTATGACGTACTACTTTCTTCGACTGTTTTTAAAACTAAAACCATTCGCGACGGGTGCCCGCGGCGAGCGCACGTGTCACGCCGTTCGAAATTCGAAACACGAAGTAATTCTGTAACTCATGAACAGTTTTATCTGTCTAGTAAAATAATATTTTACTCCCGTGCCTTTGGCCGTTGTGCAAAGTGAACAGTGTTGAAAACTTTTGTGGAATGAAATGTTGATCAACAGATTTTATCGGCTTGTACAACTTACGATGGACACCATTGGAACAATTTGTTAATTGTGGTTTTCGAAAAGGTGGGTTTTCGTTTTTTATGTTTAAGAGTTTTTTAGACTTTACAGTTTAAGTGTGCTTTTTTTTGCCATTATTACTTATATTACCTTTTTGGTATTTTTAACTCCCTTTCTTCGTCTTACTTATAAGTGGAAACTAGTGATCACAACATTTCCATACATATACGTACATATTTCCATTAAGATCGAGAGAGTACGTGATTTTGAGCAGAAAAGTAGAAATAATACGAATATAATAAAACATACAAATAAGAAAAAAATAAAAGCGGCAAGAAACAGTATAGTTTTGTACTTAAGTAGTACCTACCTATTTATTTAGAGGTATTATTTAATTTAACTGTAAAAGGACATCGACGCGTTGATGTCTTATCTTTTGTAATTAATAACCATAATTCGTAGGTAGTTTACCTAACGGTTTTATTTGTTTGTGAGTATTGAGTAGGTAATATTTAATTAAAAGAAAAAAGGTTTAGTACTAAAATTATCGCTGTACATATTATTCATAACTAACCATAATAATGGTAAAGCTATTTATTTACCTATAGGTAGGTAAGTAATACATGTCATACCTAGCGTTGAAAATTTCCGGATTAAATCCCGTTTTTTTCCAAACAGCTCGTTTTTCCCAGATTTTTTCGGAAAAATCAATGAAAGTTTTCACTTTAATTTTCAACTCTAAACCATTCGCATTGGTCTGATTTTCACTTATACCAGGCCCCAATTTCACAACATTGACAAGTCCTACAATTGTAAATCTACGGTTTCTCCAATAGGGAGCGTCTATAGGCTACAGTTACCGCTTACCATCGGAAGGGCCGTGCGTTTGTTTGCCACCAGCATAAAAATTAGTGCAGGAACTTTAATAAATCAGCAGTAAATAGCTACTTTTAAGCGAAGCAAAATTACAATTGTCACAAAAATCACGACAATTGTAGCGAAATTCCGACACAAGCTGAACCTCATGTCAAGAATTAATGAAAAATGTACTAAACCTTGCGACAATTGTCACGGGTTTCGGAAAATAAAAAGTAGTTTATTAACGATATAATAACGTTATTAGTAATAATTTTATGTTGGTGGCAAACAAGCACATGGACCGTCCGACAGTAAGCGGTAGCCGTAGCCTACGGAGGCCTGTGACGTCAGTAACAGTGATATTTAACAATTGTCACAATTGTAATTATGGTGAAATAGGCCACAGGAGAACGCGATGTCATCGAGGAAAAGTCGATTGAAATAGATGGAAAGGAGTGACAGTGACAATGATTATTTCTGTAAAAACCCGAAAAAAACGAAAAAAAAAACGGAATTTTCATACACTGTCGAAAGAACCATTTCATTTTTTCCGACATTTTCAACGCTAGTCATACCTTCTTTAATTGGTAACCAAAATTATTTTCCCACAATGTCGTAACAGATGTGCTTACCATTGAAAAAATCAACTGCGAAAGACTCTGGTCGTTTTGGTCTGGTATTATTTTGTGTATGTATTGTATTGTATTGTACCTATTAGAGAAATAACCATGAACTCGTCGTCTTCTAGGTTCTCAGGGTCGGATGAAATAATAACAAATCAAATCGACATTTCGGAGGATCAAATAGCCTCTGGGACAGCGAATAAACAGAACAGAAATAAACAGGATTTTCTTTTCTTTCCTTGTTTTCTATCGTACGGTCAACCAAATTATTCGTTTTACACTTCTCTAATCATTTTGTTAAGATCAGAAGAATTAGGTAGGTATTTTGTTGACTGAACCGGCCACAATTTATTATCTGCCACTTTTTGTCTTTATCCCGTGGTACGTCGTAAAATGTAGAGGTATCTATTTGAATTTTAGTCAAAAACATTGTTGTGTAATTAAAGAAAGTAGTTTTAATTAATTACAAACAAAAATCGCAAAACTATCAAAATTATAAAGCCAAGACAAGGATTATATAGGTATAATTTTATATAGGTATAGTCGGATGAAGTGATAAAAGGATATCGATGATCTAGATCAAATTTTTGATCAATCCTAAATTTGTTAGAAAATCATTATCATTAGCATTAACCCTTTACCGCATATCGTGACAAATTTGGGACGCTCGATATTTTCAACTACTACACTATTTTAACACATTATCTGTGTATCAAATTTACATTTAAATACTAGCTAGATATTTAAATTACCCATTAGGGTAGTTATTAAACATTAAATCTTTCGCAATGTTACAAAAAATTATTGTAGAAAGTCAGTTGCAGAGATTCTGTGAACAGAGCAAGGCAGCCGTTTTTTGAACGCAGTTTTATTAAACATAAATCAATGTTTTGGTGAATTTATAGTTGTTAGTATACAGTGACATGAATCCCCAACATTTTTACGGCAGTCGACGTAAGTAATAATATTTACATTACATTGATTTATTTAATTAAATTTTGTTCCATATTCGGAACATAATGCATTCACGGCTTTTCGATTTAAGACAAATGTGGCACAACATGCAGTCTAGTCAACGAATACTAATCTTCATATTTGGAACTGTATGCATGGGACGTGTAGATCTTCTAGACGCGATGTTGGGATTTTACAGAATAAAAGTAAGGAGCAAAAAGTGGCACCACAGGCTGTTTTTCCACTTAGTAGACCCAAGTTGCGTCAATAGCTGGTTGTTGTGGAGGCGCAGCATGTCACAGAGAGGAGAAAATACATTTATGCCTTTACTGGACTTAAAGCTGAATTTGGCAGAAGTTTTGATGGCCAAGGATACTAGAGTATTTACACCTACACGTCGCGGCAGTATAAATATTGTTGTTAGAATATGAAGTTTTTTTTACGTTTTAGGCAATAGGTACTATACTGGTCATGACATGACCTCATATTGTTCCAAATTTGTCTAGTATATGATTCTAGCCAAGATTGCATATTGTTCCAGATTTGCCCGCAATTGTTTTTCTAAAATAAAGTAATTAAAAACATTTATATGTTTTTTTCATTATTTTTCTAAGGTTATATTTCTCATTTATAATTACATATATTTTTTTCAAACACATCAAAAAATCCATGCGGTAAAGGGTTAATGATTCAAATAATAAAAAAAAACTGTCAAATAAAAGGACTATATTGGATTGAAGATATGTATTTTTATTTTACTTTGTTTTTCACAACATAAAAGTCAACAAAGATTCTACACTTTTCAACCGACTTCAAAAAAAGGAGGAGGTTCTCAATTCGATTGTAGAATCAATTCAATACAATCAGAGATTTATTCTTAGTGCTCCTGGACTAAATAGGTATCGAATATAATATATCATCTATCTAGGTATATTCTGAACGCATAAAATGATCTTTATTTAAACCGCAAATTTTATTTCTCACGGGCTATAAATTAATTGGTGGAATCAATATAAATAATAAAATAATTACGTTTTTCTGAGGAATTCATTAGAGTATCATATTAATTAAAGTCTTCGTTGAAATACTTATTTTTTAAAAGGAATGCAATTAAGTACGATATCGTTTAAAATAATTTAGGTATAAAATCGAGAAAGCTTAAAGCAGTAGGTATACGAGCCCCGATGCAGTGGAGTTCGTCTAGTTCGAAACAATTTTTACAAATTTTTGAATATTTTAAAAATGATCACATTATGCTAATGATAAATTGTATGAACGTTAGTCATGGTTAATGTACTACATTTCAAGAGACACAACAATCTGAAGTATGCTTTTGTAGTTTAATAAATCGATTTTAACAAACTAGTGTCTAAATTATATTTTCGTTCACCACCGTAATTCCGCGCGTATAAGCTTGACGCAAAATTCGCAGTGCATCAGGTGTACCATGTCGTCTTTAATATTAATGGCGTTCTTTACATTCATTGATTATTTACAAAATTAAAAATTGTGGAAAAAATTTAAAAAAATACCTCTCGTAAAATAGTTTTTTTTTTATTCTGATTTATCAAAGAAACTACTTTAGTACTACTATTGAATAGTGAAGGTTTTGTCTCTAAACCTTTTCCCCCGGATGAACGGGATAATCTCGAAAAACTGTCTAACCGGATGAGAACATATGCATCGGGGCTCGTAAATATATTCTTAGTTGTTAATGTTATTCAAATAGTACGGTCAAACTTTACATTAAACTCTCAAAGCATGCAGCATGCAGTATAGCTGCATTTTTGGTATGTTGTTTAGACACCATAGGGCACTATAAAACCACATTTTGCAAGCAAAAAAAAGTTGTGCTAGCTACATAGTACATGAAAAACTGAGAAATTTGCAATCATTTTTTAGTTTCTGATTTTTATTAAAAAAACCTTACGTTTTTTGACATTATATATTAAGGAGCGTTTTATAGAGTTTTTTAATAAAAATCAGTAACTAAAAAATGACCGTAAATTTCGCAAGTTTTTCACGTAATACGCAGCTAGCATAACTTTTTTTTGCTTGCAAAATGTGGTTTTATACTTTCCTATGGTGTCTAAACAACATACCAAAAATGCAGCGATACTACTTGATTTGCGAGTTTAGGGTAAAATGATGTACGGTTTAACCGTACTAAAATGTTAACATGGAGTCTTTGTACATAGCGTGGGCACTGGACAGACGAGAGATAACTATTTCTTGTTTAATAAAAATAAAATAATATGAGACCTGATCCAAATATAACTTATAGGGCTTATACTGCTAAGAACATTGAATGTAAGGTGAGTGTGTGTGTATGTGTGTGTCTGTGTGTGTGTGCGTGAATAGTGCGTGCAAGAGGCGCTCTGTGCACACACATTTATCTGCATTTATCTTACGAGTAATATGCGATAAGCATTAGCTATTGTATTTAATTTATAATATTCACTATGGTATTAAATCTATCGTCACGTATAATCATAACGAAAACATTATTTTCTTAATAATAGGTGATAAAAATACGTAGGTATAGTCAACCAAAAGTGTGGTTTACCACTTTTCGACTTTATTCAGTGGTAATAAAGTATACATGACATAGGACACGTGATCAGTTTAGTTTTTATGTATTCTTTTAACATCACTACACGAACAACTAGCCACTGAATGCCCCAGGCCACGTTAAAAACGGACAACTTTTTGTGTTTTTACATAGTTTTTGTCGTTTATTTTTCTTTTAATGGTGGTTTCAGGATGTTACAATCACATTTAAATGCAAAATAAATGACAATGAAATAAAAACAAGAAGAAAATAGGCGTTTGTTTTTAATAATAACCGAGGTATTTTGCAAGTTAGTGGAGTTTAAAAAATATAAAAGTGATCACATATCCGATGTGACCATGTAGAACACTTTAATTGAAAATCTTTACCTGTTTCGAAACATATTAGTTAAAATAAATAAATCGAAGAAAATATATTTAAATAATAAACGATATGAGGACAGTTATCCACCTCAGCACTAGTCGGTAACTCGGTACTAGTACTAGTTAATGTCTGTGTAAAACTTACGATGTACGACTTTGGTTGCACAGATAGAATCATTTCATACAGCGTAGAGGGCATTAACATGGCGATACTCTAGTACTTAATTACAGCAATCAGAAGTCCCCCACAGGATAATGACAGTTAGCTACGTGGAAAAGAGACAAGAAAAACAGTCCCGTATCCTGCCAGCCAACACTCACCTTCAAAGTGCGGTATTTACTGCATTTCTACTGTGTTTATGCACCGGATACATTTTCTTTAATTGAATCTCTCTTGTGATTGATGTGTGTCGTTTATAAAATTGGCCAATTTATTCCGACCAGGCTGTGAAACGCGTCAATTACAAGAAATTGTCGACAAATATATGTATTTCTCTTTAACTGTATTGTGTAATAATTTAATTTCAATACGTACCATTATACATATTACATCGTCAGTTAGTAGCTAAACACAAACCTTAAAGGACTTACCGTGAGACTAGCTTCAATTATGTAAAAAATACCCATGATATTTAAGTATTTATTTATTAGCGTAGTTGAGGTGATTTGTATCTGTCAGATACATTAATATAGATAATCGTCTCTTATATAAAAAAACTCTTGTGTCTTGTACTAATCTACCAATAACAATTTGCAAAAATTCACAAAAAAATTTGCCACGTCAGGACATGAAATAAGATAACTGGGACACTGACTGGGTGTTTAGACAAGTTGCCAATCGCTAACGCTTAATCCTCAATCGTAAACGAAAGGCAGCTAACTGCCTTTGTCGCACTAATATGAAAGAGTGACAGAGAGGGAAAACTACGATACGCTACTAAGCGTTGGCGATTGGCAACTTGGCTAAGCACCCTGGTACCCTACCGCGAACACCAAAGTTCGTAAATTTCGGGGATTTGCTTCTGTCACTCCAACGAAAGCGTCATTAAAGTGACAGAGAAAAATTTGCAGATATGAAGATATTTATTATTTTATTTCGTAGTTTGTGATAGGGCCACTGAGCAGAACATCGTTGGTTCGAGTTACTTTACTATTAGATTCTCAGTTGCATGCATACAGATTCACTAGTAGGTAATTAGTTCTGGTAGAGTGTAGTATCTATATTATTATTTATTTCTTTAGTAGGTTAGGTATTATTACAGCATAATAAATGTATACCTGATGCAATTCTCTGCAAAACTGTTTCCAAAGTTGGACTGCAGGCATGAGTTTCTGTTATTCATAATAATATAAATTACTAAGAACCAAAATAAGTACCTACACTACGCATTATCTGAACACTTGGGTGACATTTGCACTTGCAGACACGCATTTGTCACGCCGGTTTTTTCAGTAGGTGATATCTTTAGTGTTTTTTTTATTAAGTTTAGTGCGCTAGGGGTAGATATCCCTAAGACTATACTTGTTTTTCTTACCTAATGTTTTGTCACCATAATAAATGTTAACGATAGGCACGTACCTTAAAACTACCTATCTATAGTCCAAACGCTTCCAGCAATGGTCCAAAACTTAATCCAATATCTTCCATTAGGTTTAATTGTTACCTATATTAATTAGTGCTATTCATAGGTATGACTGATGGAGGTCCTGGTGAAGGTCGTAGGAGTCCGCTGGATGCGGGTGGCACGGGACCGGTAATTGGGGGAGGCCTATGTTCAACAGTGGACGTCTTTCGGTTGATATGATGATGACGATGATGATTCATAGGTAAAAACTCCTCATTGATAAAAAAAAATGGACAAAACCAAAAAAAGTCTGATGCTTATTTAGGAGTTGTAATTGTGGACCATAGTTACAGTATTGGACCATAGTTGTATGGCTTTACGGTACATCAGACATTTGTAACGTTTCATTTAAAATAGTCTTCAATATGTTTCGTAGTCAGTATGGGAGCGTGTGAACGATTCGAGAAACTACTGCTACAGCCATCTTGTTCTCTACTATCAATTCACTTTCCATCCATTCATGGCGTTTCCAGCTTTTTTCTGCCGATTTCTTTTGGGCCTTTCTATGCTTTACGATGTACCCGTTTAATTATTAGCTGCAACTTGATCTTACTTTACAAGTAACTGGGTGCTGATGATTTCTCAATGGGGATTAAGGCATGAAAGTATGTACCTAGTAGATTTGTTGATTATCTTTCATTACAGTTCGTTTCTTTTTGCATGAGTAAAAAGATAAACGACATGGAGGTGTATTTTTATTAGAAAAGCAGGTATTGTAAAATAAGTCACAACAAATATTTAACAACGATTATTTACATGTTTACTTTCCTAATTATTACTTCATATAAACAAATATTTAGTTTACCATTAATTTTGAATGACGTCAAGATTGTTTTCCTTGGTGTCTGGTAAAAAATCGAAGTATAAAACTAAGACTGAAGACTCCGTGGAGAAAGTTTCACGTTTGCGGAAATTTATTTTAGCTAAACTGTTGGCCCAGGCATATTTGTTTGCTTGATTATGGGTCGCAGTCGTGCGCACACACACGTTCATTATGTTGAAGCGATGCTAGTGCATGAATCACATATGTAATATTATGTATCCTACTATTCCTACTCCTTCACAAAGAGGACTACGGTTACGGATAATGTTATATTTCTCAATATTTTGCAACTTGTAATATAAGTGGAAGTCCTCATCTAGTTAATAATGGTGTCAAAAAGAGCCTTCCAATTGTAGTACAAGTTACTAGCTTTTGAGATACGAGCCGGGTGTAGCAGTAAGAAATCTGAATTAAATGACAGACTCAAATGGTTTTTATGGTTATGGGAAGCTTTCAGTTGATCTACTTTTTGGTTGTGATTATTCGGGTTCGTAAGTAGGTATTACGTGGTATTACTTATATATCGGAGATTTTCTAGGATTAATAGACAAACAGTGCTCGCCACGGAGCTGAATAATAACAAATGTATCTGGCAAAAGGGACACATGGACAAACGTCTTAACAGTTATGCTCATGATTACTAAATAGACACTTAAAAAAAAAAAATTAGGTAGGTACCTAATTTTTTTATGAATGTGCCATTTCTCTCTCGAGTGCATGTTGCGCAAGCATCTCTTGGACAAATATAAATTAATGATACTACTCGTGATGTTTCACAGTGGGTTATATGTATAATATTTATGTATATTTGTGCAAGTTTATTAAATTGCACATACTTATATGTGTATGTTTATTGGTTTGTTGTGATTTTAGTTTTTTTTCTTTATTTATGACCCTGCGCCAACTTTATCTTTCTGTTTGTCCCAATAGTTGACTGGTAGAGAATGCCTTGTGGCATTAATTCCGCTTTTTATATTCCTGTAAAATTGTGTATTATAGTAAATACACATAAAAAGTAAGAATTTTCTTGGCCAGACTTATTTTGTCCAATCTATGACAGCAATAGACCTTCAATAATATCTTAACCTTTAATAATATATATCTGGTAAAGCCCGAGGGCGTAGCACTAGCCGTGCCATGAGCTGCGTTAATAACGCCGCGGCAGCTCATGGTGGGCACACAGTAGCCATACCATGACTTTGCACTTATCGGTAACGGTTTTATTTCTCGATACATACCTAAAGCAGCCAGCGCTCGCTCGAATAATGTCAGTGCGAACGCGATAGAATGTATTACCGAGTATAAGTGAGAATTATACCGAGACGTATCGAGTAAAACCTAACCTAAAATTTTTTTACTTTCCTACTCATGGTACGGCTACAGGTGCAAGGTGCAAGATGCGCCCGATTGCGCAAGCAATGCGGTCTCCGCGTCGTTTTCTATTACAAAAGCTTGGCTTGAATCTTGTAGCTGGGGACCGCAAACGGTGCATTGTTATCCCATAAGTTGTTATGTCAGCAATTTTGTCATGGTGACACACAAGTTTAATCAATTAAAAAGGATAATTTACTCTGCCTTTATTATTCAATATTATCATATTACGAAAACCATAATAAACCTACATAACCCATGTAATTTTTTGCGTTTATAACATTCAAAACGCGTTTTCTAAAGTTGAACCCAAATCAAAAACAGTTTTAAATAGCTACATAATAATGGGCTTGCGAAACGCCTTGGTTACAAGTAGGGACAACCTACTACTTTTCGTTAGTAACTAGACTAATGTCGTTAAATAAAACTTAAAGTTTTGAATTATATAATTTACCCAACATTACCTTACCTACTCTAATTTCCCTTAGCGGGTTTTCATTTGATTAAACTAGTTTTATAAACTGCTTTGGTGAGACAATTTCGGAGTTCTCAGATATGAGGGCTTGCGTTATGCGTTGGCCCATTGCCAATTATGTAAACACTTGTATAGCTAAAGTAATATTCGTAATATAATAACAACAAGAAGAGTGTTACACAATTTTTTTTAGTCTCTTCATATTTTCCATAAACATGGAAAATATCTTCAACTGGGGCCAGACAAACATCTTCAAACTACCCCGACTACTAGTAATACATAACCTTAACCAACTTTGTGCTAGGTTTTGTTAATATGTTACTAACACGGCCATGGGTCTATATTATAAATAGATACCTAGTATATTGATTTAAACTTTCACGATTATCACTCATATTTTAAAGACAAACGGGTCTTAATCGCATAAACTTACGTTTAAAAAAAACCAACGTCGTTCCAAAAATCTAACCTACCTACCTACCTTTACGTTTACATAGGTACCTATGTACTAGTCGGTAGTTTAAAATATGATAGATACCTAGTGCCTAAAAAATATAGCCATAGTCCTATTTATGCAAAATGTATGGATAATAAATATCCTAGGTACCTTACCAACTAGTTGTTAGATAGTTTGGTATTTCAGTTAGGTATCCAGGTGCCGTGTATAAATTTATCTATACAAGAATCAGGCGCCTAGCGCCTACTTCAAAGTACGTTTACCTTATTGGCTTCTGGAATTTCCTTTGATATTTAGACAAGTTAACTGACACAACAAAGTAATTAGGAGTAAATTGTACGACTAGTTGGGCCACAATCCTGCCCGCCAGGTGTCTCTGGCCAGGCATTCTAGGATAACTTGGTATCTATGAATAGTATCGGACACGGGTAGGCATGTGGCTGGGTCGAGCCCGACCAACGAAGGTGCTGGGAATTGTAATTAAATGTCTACCGTAAGCTCGGGTTACATTATTCCTAAAAAACTATTTCAAAACTAAAAAAAACATCAAAATTACATTCAGCGATTCTACCTAACGATGCTAAGCAGGTACCATTAACCATTCACTCAATTACTAATTTGCCTGGATAGTTTTGGGTGGGCATTGTTACACCTTAGGGCTAATGTAACCCGATTTTTCGGTATTTGAATTTTCGTAATAGATTAGGCACCTTTTAAAGTGCCTGCTTTTTGTAAAATAAACAGAATAATTATGTAAAATAAAAAAGAACATCGTTTCGTAAATCTGTAAGTAAACGTATAGGTACTAGTTACATTAATAAACAATTAAAAATAATAAATGGCGTTGGTATACAGGGTGGTCCAAACCTTGACGTCAAAAAATTTTTTTTTGATTCCTCACGTCATGAGCTATCAGAATATACCCCATGTATGTTAGCCGATTTTTTGTAGTTTTCGAGTTATGAATTTTTGAAAAATTTTTTTGAGAAATTCTGGAATGAAGAAATTTATTGATAAAAAAAAACTATTGGGTTTTTTAATATTTTCTTTTTATAAGAGTATTACTACAAATAAAGCATTTACTGACAAAAAAATTAGCGTCCTCACTCTGATACAAGTAGGATAAAAAATACCAAATTCAAAATTTTACGTTAAAAACGCATCAAAATAGCATTAATGTACGTAAATAAAAAAAATAAAACATATTCCAAGGATTTTTGGTAATCTAAAGATTGCCCTAGATCTTAAACCTTCGTAAAAGCAAAAAAAAAGTGATACTTAATGATGAGGATTTTTCAGAGTAGTCGGTAAAATAAACTTAAAAAAACTTCAAAATTTTTAATTTAAAAATAAAGTAAATATTTTCGTCTGTTTTGTTGTTCTTAGCAATAAACAAAGACAGAAAATACCATGAAAACTCAATTTGTGTAGTTATTCAAGTAATTTTTTACTACTTTAAAATTTTTTATTTTTTTATTTTTATTTGACCGACTACTCCGAAACATCCCTATCATTAAATATCACTTTTTTTTTGCTTTTACGAAGGCTCAAGGTCTAGGGCGGACTTTAGAATACGAAAATTCCTTGGGATATGTTTTATTGTTTTATTTACGTACTATGTAATATGTATTTATGCTATTTTGATGCGTTTTTAACGTAAAATTTTGAATTTGGTATTTTTTATCCTACTTGTATCAGAGTGAGGACGCTAATTTTTTTTTGTCAGTAAATGCTTTATTTGTAGTAATACTTTTACAAAAAGAAACTAGTTAAAAAACCCAATAGTATTTTTTTTATTAATAAATTTCTTCATTCCAGAATTTCTCAAAAAAAAAATTTTAAAAATTCATAACTCGAAAACTACAAAAAATCGGCTAACATACATGGGGTATATTCTGATAGCCCATGACGTAGGGAAACTAAAAAAAATTTTTTGACGTCAAGGTTTGGACCACCCTGTATAATTGTATATTACCTATATAGGTAGGTACAGCTACTGTTTTGCAAATTTGTGTGAAAACTGATCTCTGGTGTACATATTGAGGGCATTTAAAAAAAATATTTTGATTAATTGTAGAAAATATTTTATCCTTTTAGTAACGATACCTATTTTCCTATTTATAATCAGGACAGTATGAAAACTCGATTTTCGTAATGAACTTAGAAGAACTTACAACATTAAATATTTCAATTTTATGTTTAAATCTTTGGATTACCTACAGTAAAACCAATAGTGTGTACCTACAGCTATTTTCAGATTTCTATGTACCTAGTATTTATAATTTAATTTCTCGAATAAAATACATAATTAATTTTGAAACTTCTCTCTTCAAGCTTCGAAGAAGACGCCTGCCCTGAATGAATTGATTGGCAATTATCTAATAGATGACGGCTTTTAAATTCAATTCCGATATCGTTGGTAGTTATGGAGCATCGATGTTATTTTATATGCTGTATTGAGGTTATCTTTTTTGATTAGAGTAGGGTCGGCGGCGGTTAATTGGCGGTCGACGGGCCGGTTTGTCCACCATCATTATTTTACGGCGTACATTTGTTCTCTCGTTCTTCTGCAATCTGCCGAGTGATCAAAGGAAACCTAACCTATTTGTATACCTGTAGGCCTAGCCACGATGCCATTCTGCAATCGTATACGATAAGCGATAAGTCATGTGACCATAATTATGTATGGGATTGGTCACGTAAGTTTTCGTACGGATCTGTTATTCTTATACATTTATTACTTATACTTATACACAGCCGTGTGGTGACGGCAGTAAGAATACATTTGTCACCACCCCAACTCCTCCTGCGGATGTCGTAAGAGTCGACTAAGGGATTGAAGTGTCATTGACCATTATTTGATAAAAGATTGATGATGGGCAGCAGCGTCATCACAGTGGACACATTACTGTGATCGCCAATCCGCTTGCCCAGCGTGACGATAATGGGCATTTACCTCCTAATGCGTTTACACTAGGAGAGGCCTACGTCCAGCTGTGGACTATCATAGGCTGATGATGATGATGATGTTGACTTATACACTAATCGTATACGATAAACGTTTGCAGAATGGTATCTTAGCTAGGCCTACTGACCGTCGCTGTTCGTGAAAAATTACACATGAAATTAAGTAAGTATCTACTAAAAGTCTGTTTATCCTCACCTGGGTATCTAGTAAATAACGTTTTACCACTTTTATCCTCAAAGTGCACGTTTTCTGTAGCAAGCATCAATTTCCTTGATCAACATAAAACGATTTCATGTTTGAAATAAGCCTTATAATATATGCTTGCATGTAAAAATTAGATTGCCACGAATATTCTCTATAGAAGTTTCACAACTTATGAAACATACATTGCTAGGGCTAACAAATCTTTCCTAGTCGAATGTCAGTCTTTGAGTAATACTCAAAGGCAATAAAAATACGATTAAATCTTTGAACTATCTGCGGACACATGTCTATTCAGGATAAACCTATTGAGAATCTACTTTTACCAAATTTTGAGCTAAAAGTTTGGTCATTTCATGACATGCTCCGACGCAAACAAAAACAATGTTCTGTCGGTTGGACCGTGTCAAATTGGCTGCAAATGTAACGTTCCAAAATGAACTGTAATTTTAGGCTCACCGTTTACTAGGTACGGTCAGCTCTAAGAGCATCTCCTCCATTTTGATCCTTTGTGCCTCGCACATCAATTCAAGAATTTATCATATACACACAGTGTGCGATGTGTATACCCGTGTACTGTGCCGTTCAATTCAGTCTAACTAAACAGCATTAAATGCAGTTCTTGGAAGAAGTGTATCGCTATCAGAATTATTGGTGGATCAGGTTCTGCATTTCGTTTTACTGGCTTCACTAGGGGAATGTAACTAAATCCCTAATTACGAGCTCGGTGCCTGCCGTACCTGGCTTCCCGGTTTTAGCCGGAAATTAATCCTCTCCCCTCTAAACGCCTGTTGGAAAGGCACCCTCGACGTTTTGGTTTCTGTTCCCTAGCAATATTGATCCATCAACTCGTTATCGTTTTGAAATAATACTGTATCACCTGTCTGTTGTACTCTTTCAATGTGCTATGCTATAACATGGCTTCACGTACTACGTTGTACGTTCCTTATCTTAGTTTATCATCTAACCGCCGATATTTGAAACAGAACAGGTTTTTTATTGCCCGAAAACAGGATTAGAACAATTGTCAAAATTGTTTTTAGCATTTTAAGTAAGCGGTTTGACCGAGGCCAATGCTCTCGACTAGACCGAGAAAAAAAACAGGGGAACAGTTGTTAGTCGGGGCCGCGGGATTCACGGCTGAGCGCGCTCGCCACCTGCGCCGGCGCACCGAGGTATGCCACCCGCCCGATATCGCACTCTACTTGCCCTGTTTGCTAAAACTTTCTGTTGGACTCCTTAGTTGCGAATAGAACCCTGACAAAACATTAAACAAATCTATGTAAGAAATTACGAAAGTAGCTACTGCACTTTAGGAGGGCAACATATGATCTCTTAAATGCGATTTAGTTTAGGTTACTCTAGTCAGTTTTTGACTGTTACTATGGAACTGACGCATTGGATTCAGATTTGGTCCTAAACTCAATCGCATTAATAGATCGTGGTAGCCCCCCTGATCATGTTGTTTTATAAGTAGATAAGTATCTAATACCTAACGTGTTCCTTTGTTTATGTGGTGATTTTTTGTATGATCGATTGATCACATCAATTATCTTTGGCGCGTTGATCTCATTCCGGCAACTATGACCTCACATACGGAGACACTTCTAGGCCGCTAAGAACTCAAAAAACATTCATCTGTTATAAAACCAGTTCAATACAGATAGTTATTCTTTTAGTTATAGTTACGTAAACTTCGAATAGCCATCTCTAAGATTCCTCAGAGATTTGAAGCCATTCTCGTCACGTTTCAGGAATAGGGAATTCAGCCTTACGTATTTGGCATTACGTAACAAAGTTTGTTAGAAGGCTACTTTTAGCCAACTGTTTATTACTTTCACTTCCACGCAGTACGTCAAAATCATGCATATTTATATATACATATTTGTAATGTGGCAGAATTACAGTTCATTCAATTATCGAATTAATTGCCTTGCGGTACCTTTTGAGGCTGACCGGTATTTATGTAATAGCAGAGATAGAAGTTTGGGTAGAAAGGTTTTCGTCGGTTCGAGTGTTGTCGGAGGCGAGGTAATGTAAGCTAATCTGGGTGTTTAGCGACGTGTCAATGAGCGTGGTGTACGGAACGGTATGCATTGGTAGCGGCAATGTACCGGGAGGCTGTGTGCATGCAGCGAGGTCGTTGCACTGGCCCGAGGAGGCTGCACTATAGCCCTGCCCCCTCCCCGACCCGACCTGACATCCTTGCACCTTTGACAAACGACGAGCAAAACAGCATAGGTACACTGGATTCGCTAGTGTTCATTCGTTGCTCGTATTTCTTTTACGTAGAAATAATTCGATAGTGAGTGCAATTTTCTCATTACATTCCAAGTCCGTTCTAAGTTAATTTTAACTACGTTGAACTTATTATTTACGGTTTCTGGCTTGTAATAGAAATATAGTACCTTAGCATTTAAAACGACCTTTGCTTAGCGCACCGCCTTCGTGTACAGAAGAAGGTATAATGTCAAGGAAAATAACGACTAGCTTCTTCAAGTTTTGCTTCCCTAGACACCTGTAGAGTTCTTGGTATGTGTGACTAGATGTTACTAAGGTGGAAGTACTAGTACCTAACGCTGTACCAATACTCGTCATTATAGCTTGAGTTGCCAGCGATAAAATAAAATCGACTACTAGGGCATTTAAACGATGATAAATGTATGTGCCTTTAATGCTTTATAATTATCCCAACTTGGAAATAATTAGCTTATATCTAAATTATTTGCATAATTTTAAGACAGGCTGACATTTATTAGGACTGAGTGTTAATATTTTCAATGTCCCTACATGAGACATTGAAAGTTGTTCTGAGGTGCCACCTATTGCGACTTCCAGCAATAGCACCTAACACTTACTCATAGTTACAAAGGAGATGACTAAGAAAATTAGCAATTTTTAGAAATTTTGATATTGTCACCCTATAAAATAAATACTAATTAACAAAACATACAAACTCCTCTCCCAAAATACGTGACAATACATTGTATAGATTTATATATGAGCAAAATATTGTGATTCAAATAAATATTCTCTGTTAACATGTTACGCATTGGTACTTCCACCTTAAGTAAAATTACGATTAATGGTCAATCGAGGGCCTAACATTGACGAAGCCAAAAAACTAAACCCATGTCCAAAAAATTGCTATTGAATCAATGACCTTCTCAGTGGATACTGGATAATAATTGCCTACGCTTATTTTCTATTATAATTCATTGCCCTTATTTATAAACGTCCTTCAACCCGCTATCAGCTAATTATAAATTTGTCCTTATCCGTCAATTTAACTTTTGCGTTTGTAGAAAAGGACATAATACATAAATTGGCTAATACGCCTAGAACATGTTTAGCCTGACCACCTGACCAATACCTAATAGACAAACGACAGGTTATATGGCAAGCTTGTACATACGTATGTTATGATCATATTAATTACTCTCGGTCAACTTAACAACCAATTTCAAAACTTGTGTATTGATTGCAATGATAGTTGTAGACGATTTTTGTCAGATTTATTTATTTTATTTAGTTGACTATTTTGATTTCTAATGTAGGTATATTATCAAATAGTAAATTGTCTTGTTATTAGGTATGTAATAAATAAGATAGTAGCAATCGATAAAAATCCGCATAATGGTCAGGTTTAGTCAAAGAGACTGGTATCTACTTATATTTTTAAAATTGAGGACTAAAATTGTGCCACAATCTTGAAAAATAAAGGTTCATTAAATGGAACTAGATTCTCGTCTACATATAACTCACGACATTACTCTGGTATTATCATACCAAAAAACAATACTTAAATCAAGTCAATTAGTTTTATAAATTAAATTAGGTAAAACAAAAAAAACGTACATAGTTAAGGGCACAAATTAAAACAAAATTGAACGTCATTCCTTTGTTACACGGAGTTACTCCTATAGTTTGCACTCATATGACTAACTTTCGTGACAAAATGGAAACGATTTTGGAGTTTGTTTTCAATTACGTGCAATAATTTTCGGTACGACCTATTATTTATCCATCCACTTTTTCTTATTACAATGTAGTAAGGTGAAAGTGTAAAAAGATAGGTAATGTTAATACTCTATGAGGATCCTCTAAATGGATCGAAACGAAACATGTCGAGCAATTATCGACTTAAATTACGTGACCCGTTTTATAAATATTTAAATATGTTTGAGTCTCACGTTAGTTATAATTCTAAAATGTTATACTCTGTCCAGCTTGTTAGTAGAAAATTGCAGCGAATTAAAATTTTCTAACTCATCGCGCCTAGCGCCTACAGTTTTTTAATTTGCTGCCTTTGTCTACTGGCAAGCTGCTTGACCAGAGCGTATCTTTGTTGTCGACTGTACGCATATTTTGGCCCAGAAACCATAACGGCAGACTGTTAGGTAGTCAGTGTTTTATCAATGGCATTAGCGGCACGTGAACAATTTGACGGTCAGCCATTTTCTGGGCTTCTCGGTTTGTATTAATCCGGACTAATGCTCTTACTCTAACTATATTAATATTGTGGAATTAGGGTCAAATGTTTATTTTTTAATTATAATATAACATATAAGAATAGGGATACAACTCGAACGATATGACTGGTGCTCGTAGTTCATTTACTATTAATTATAGTAATGTGTTTGTTCACTATTCAAATGGGTCAATAACTCAATAATACATACAGTAGGAACTCACAAAGCTAAATCTGTTCTCAGGGGCCATAGCGGCGATTTTAAATTTTATTAATTGTCATTTAATTTCTTATCCTACCATTTATATAAAATTTGACTAGATATATTTTTTGTGTTGCTTTACTGATTAAATAAAATATTTTTAAGGAGTTACTTTACTGTCATGTAATTTAGGTACCTAAATAATTAAATCTTAGGTACTCGTGATGATAGGCCAAAAGCCAAACACACTGTGTAAAATTTGTTGATATAAATCAATTAATTTGTTAATATCGATAGACTGTAAACAAAAAACAATCTATATTTTCATTCTACTGTTTTTTTTATAATGTTAGTACTATACTATTACTAGAATATTTTATGTTGTCATGTTGGATTAATAATAGAAAAGATAAAAAAAGGAAAATATTATTTTCAGTTATGTGTGGTTGCGTTAGTGCGTAACTAGTAACTACCTACTTATCCTCTAAGATGAATATAAAATGTAACTATCTGCGAGTTTCAGTAATTGGCTATCTGTATTTACTTAAATGTCTAATGTTTATGTCAAAGCTGTTAAATCTCCAAATAAAATAAAATAAATTAAAAATAATAATCCCTACTTAAATCATGTAAGACTGACATTTGCCTTGCCAGGAGTTATGTCTGTCTGGTTATCACAACAGATATATCTACTTGTGCAAAATACCTAATGTTTCATTCTTATCAATTGATCTTTTCTTATTTTATCTCAAAGTCGAACAATAACATAGTATTCGTAGATTGCTTCAAGGAAGTGTTGAATATTATAAGGAGATTGTTTTAAATTATCAGTCGTTAATTTCTCATTCAAAATAGTGATCAACTGGATATTCTATCCAAATTATGTTCACGTACATGCCTGAAAACTTCACTGGCATATTAACCGGCAAATGGAAATTAATATTTTCCAAATCGGCTAAATCAAGGAATTCAAAACAGTGAGTACCTACAGTATAAATCAATATTGAGAATAATATTGGATATCGATAGTTTTTAGCAACTTATTTAGCTGGGGTAAGCTCTATTTGTAAGACATCTTTTGGTAGGTTAATTGAAGGTAGGTTATTTAGGTAGGGTAATTTAGATGCTGTAAAACATGGCACCTTAGATCTTATGTCATTATAACAGTAGCGACAAATGAGTGCCATCTAATTGGGTCTCCTACTAAGGTAGGTGGGGATGAATAATAAATAAAGTTTAGTTCAAAAATGTTGTAAAATTTTGGGAAATATGGTGGATCTTGCTCACCATCATTGACTCTACCAGTATGCCAATTTTTATCAATATTGAAGGCGTGATCCAAATGACAGGGATAAATGGTGCAAAAGTATTATGGTATGGATGGTAGGAAAGGAAGGACGATGAAGCTTGGCTCGACACTTAAAATAGTAGAAGGTTGCAGAGGAAGTATACCACCGCCGAGGCTTCTGTATGAAGCTTCTTTTGCCAGAAGTGTGGAAAAACTTGCCGCGCTCATGTCGGGCTCTACAGGCGATATCTCCTTTGACACTTGTTTGAATCGTCTGTAATAGACGCAAAGGCAAATTATCCCAATGCTCAAACTTTTAGAGAAATGCTCAAAAGGGACGGGTATTATGTGTTGCACGTTGCAAGAGTTGCTGTCATGTCCAAGGATCGGACAAACGCCCGTCATTTTGAAAACATACCCTGTTCCGTACAATTATTATTAATGAAATAATTTATTTTACGAGATATTTGTTTAAAAATACTGTCACAAATTAACTATTTAGGATAGAATTATAACTATCGCGGTATCCAAAGAAGATATTATACACTCAATAGATTAATATTCAACGTCAAAATTTCTAAATCGTCTATTGGTCATTAATTCACCATGTAGACACCATGAAGTCTACAAGTAAGAAGTAGTTGGGATATCCTAAATAGATACTTTGTGATAGTGTTATTTAAAAAATCTTATAATATAAATTGTGTTAAATTCATAAGATAAGGAAGTTTCTATTGTACGGAAAAGGATATAATGTTTTCACGACACTGTTCGTAAATGTGGTGATTGTTTAACTAAACACAGTAGGTACGGAAAGTTGCCTATAGACGTATGGCTGTCAAATTGTGACAGCTGTACATCTATGAACGTTACGAACAGTAGGTATAACAATGTTGAACGTAAACTAAAAGGTCATATCTAAACACGGATTTCACAGGTAGATACGACGTTTTGAAAACTATTTCAGAAAATTTTTCTCGGACTGCTTGTTTTTTTTTAAATATTTGTGGCATAGGATCATGGCGTCCAGCCACATAAAAATGTGACTAATTTTTAATAATTCTAAAAAATGTATTTTATTTCCTCACAGTTGTCGTGAAAAGCACAATGTTTAGCCTCGGCTAAAAGTGCAATAGATGAACTCGTACTATCGAAGGCCTCCCCAAGGGTCGGCCTTCAAACAAACTAGTTCATCTATTGCTTACTTTCCAGCCTCTACAACAATGTACTATTTCAAAATGACGGGCGTTTGTCCGATCCTTGGCCATGTCATGGGTGCTGCTTGTTTGAAAGTTCATCTCTTCCAGATCCAGCATGTACGCGGCATCAACGGCGTCGCCGGCGCCGCTGGACCGGCGCGTGCGCGTGGTGAGGCTGCTGCGCGCGCGCCGCGCCGCGCCCGCATTCGGGTTCTCGCTGCGCGGGGGGCGGGAGTACGCTACAGGGTTCTTCGTGTCCAAGGTGGAGTTTAATTCGGAGGCGCATCTGCAGGGACTGAAGGTGAGTCGATAGTTCGATACAAGAATGCTCGTATCACAACATCAGCCTATTTCAGTCCACTGCTGTAGGGTAATAATGGTACCGCGTCTAATCATTAAACTTGTCATCGTTGCCGTCATATTCTAACAAGTGTGCAAATGCGACAGCGACGCGTAATTCGGCGTAATACGATTATTGGATTAAATGGGACCATTATAAGATTTTAAGCCACCTGGACAACGGCCTCTCCTTAACACGTTCGAAACCGATGACCAGCGTCTGTGATCAAAAAATTCTGACTCTTAAGCCAGTGACACATATACGTGATCTCCTACGCCATTACCATAAATTAAATTCTTCATCCTATGCCAGTGACATAGAAATACGACAAGTTTTGACACAAAAGTTGTGTCGCCGGCATAGGAATATAATCTTTCTGGTCACACATGCGTGTCACTGGCATAGTAGTTTTATAAGATACTTTTGATCGGTATATAGTTATATACCGATCAAAAGTGCTATATAGCATTAGCACTTAGAAGCAGTACTGGAGGCGAACGTGTTAACCTATGCTTAAGGACGCAGTAGGAGGTAAATGCCCATAATCGCCACGCTGGGCAGACGGACTGGCGATAACAGTAAGCCTTGCATGTAGTATGCCGTGTGGTAACGAAAGTGCCCCCATTGTCCTCCTCCTCCCCAACCCTCCTGGGATCCGCGCCTGTGTAGATATAGATTAGGATATAACGTGTTTTAATCTTACTCCGCTACTGGAATACCACTATCATTTGCCTGTTTACAACCATTACTTATGGTATTCATTGGATAAATTACGAGCCATTGTTTATATACACCCCCTTTTCATAAACGCCATTGACGTGCATTGTTAATTAACTTATGTTTTGTCCTTTTCTATCTACACAAACGTTCTACTAATAAAATAGAAATGAAGAATGCCACGAAATGGTCTCATTTCAGCGTGATGCTGGCGTGAGCGCTGTAGCCATGCCATGAGTTGTATTGTAAAGTAAATAGTTACTAAATACCTACGTTAGGTTTCACTCGATACGTAAAATATTCTATTGTGCTCGCACTGATATAGCGTAAAGACTGATATATATAGAGTAAAACCTGATCTTCCAATAATATATAGATCTGCGTACGTAGCTCAGTTGCCAAGTTTATTTTTCAATACTTCAGTGCCGCCGCCGGCAGTTTGAATTTGTAAGGAGAAGTTCCAAACTATGAGAGATAGCGAAATCTGTTCGTAGGAATCATGGCTTCTGTTTCTTCTTCTAAAAAAAAAAATTCGCTATCTCTCATAGTTTGGAACTTCTCCTTACAAATTCAAACTGCCGGCGGCGGCACTGAAGTATTGAAAAATAAAACTTCATTGTTAGAAAACAATGCATTTTATTAGTTTTACATATTATGTTTCTTAGTAGCATTTACTATTTAAGAGCTACACAACCGATATCCAATGGAAAAACATAAAATTTTATTTTTCAATAAATCAAGGTTCGATTCCCGGATCGAGCACTTTTTGTAAATGTATGAATGCAGTTTTTTTTTTATTAAAATCGAAGCCATGGTTTCTAAGACAAGATTTCACTATCTGTTATGGTTTCCAAAACCTCCCCACTGACCCATTTGAAATGCTCACCCTGTATAGTAAGTCTGCATTAAACTCACGGTACAAGCTCATGACATAGGTAGCATGAATATTCAATCATCAAATGTAATCGGCAGTTTTCTGGATGTAAATAGATGCAGATAGATACGTGTTGCCGATACCAAATAGGATTTTCCTATTCCTTACAAGCCTTGCAAAACCCATATAAAGTTTGTTTTTAGTTAGTGAAGATGCTTACAGCGAATACATCGTAACACGTAATTTGAAGATCCTTTAATTGACATCGCAATCATCCCATAACGGGACATCGCAATATCAAAGGAAATCCTCTTACACATTTTTAACATACTTATTAGGCTTGTGGTTAATTATAATTAAATAATATAAAATAAACATTGAATCGACTCTAATTAGCTATTTCATACGTATCATGAAACCTTATCGACAAATTAATTACACTGAATTACAAGACGGTAGATTGATGTTGTGCAAAAGCAGTTTTTGCCAGCAAATATACGGTGGGTTATCCTCATGATCTACTCCATTAAATTACCCGCTGTCTGTATTGCATCAACTCATCCACAATCCGTACATACATTAAGGCAATGCTCCCACCAACGGCGATGAACGAGCAGCTAGTAGTAATAAAGTAATAAAATAATTATAATAAATAATTTATTTTGAGTAAGTTACGCTCATAGTGATTGGAGACGTGTGACGTCAGCCACCCAAATCTTCCCGTGGGTGTCGTTAGAGCCGACTAAGAGATTGAAGTTTTGAAGTGTCACTGAATATTATTTTCATCATCAGTGATCGGCATAGGGTGTGCCATTTCGGGTTATTCTCAACTTGTTACAATGACTTGTCATCTGACTCTGCTGACAAACTGGTTGTATAACAGGTGAGAATAACCCGAAATGGCACACCCTATGCCGATCACTGTTCATCATGGACAGAAGCATCATCATAGTGCATACACCACACACTTCACACATACTGCGATCATCAATCCGCTTGCCCAGCGTGGCATGGGCTATTATATTAATATGTCCGCACGCATAGTTCATAGGAGAGGCCTACGTCCAGCAGTGGACTGAGAAGAGGTGATGATGTGAGCAACTGAATCCACTTAGACAATTTATTCGCCGGCAATGCAAGCTCATCGCCTACTCGCAA
This sequence comes from Thaumatotibia leucotreta, assembly GCA_025490895.1. Classification (NCBI taxonomy): domain Eukaryota; kingdom Metazoa; phylum Arthropoda; class Insecta; order Lepidoptera; family Tortricidae; genus Thaumatotibia; species Thaumatotibia leucotreta. Next base: position 75,211 of record JALPQI010001021.1, read on the forward strand.
AGAGTGGAACCTGGGCCTAAATGTCCAATTGTTATAATAAATTCTACTGTTTCGTTTTCCCATTAAAGGCAGTCGCTTTTGTCACATTGTCTTACAAGTTCTGGCTATGGTTTTTGTACGGTCATTGAGCAATGTGGCATTATGTCATTGTTTGATTTCTGTGTTTGTTGTGTACATTCACATCGCTAAGGGGAGAGATTAAGTCTGTTGACACTTTTTGTCGTCTCAACTGATTCCCACGAGCATTTGACGGAGAGGCGATGGTCAGTGAAGCGAACACCTGTACGGTTCAATCAATATACATAGTACTATATCTCTTTCATCCTTAATCCTGAAAAGTAGTGTAACAGACTAGGTTAAGTAAAGTAGTAGCTATTTACACCTCATCATATGATATGACGAGGTAGTGTAAAGTAAATAGCTTGCTATGAAGGGTAAACTCAAGTTAGTCCAGAGACAATAAGAGCTTTGCGACGGCATGTCACAAATAGGTACTACGAAGAAAACCGCTCTGAACCTGGTCATCAGAGTCCCTACCATGATTTTGCAAGTATCGGTAACGTAAAGCAGGGCAACGCGCTCGCTCAAATGTATCAGTGCGAGCGCGATAGAATGCTTTACATATAGATAGAGTAAAACCTAACGTACTCATATCTAAAACTTTGCAAGTCATGAATGTCATGATATGGCTACTGGAGTCTTTCATTACCACTTCGTGTCCCTTGTTTCGAGGCGGTTGGTCCCTGTCTGAAACACTCAGCAAAAAGATGAGGACGGCATAAAAAAATATTGGGAAAAACACAATCACAGGCCCATGAAATATCAGGATAATATCACATTTTAATATTTTGGAACATGCTGCAAAAAGCCAGGATAAATAATTATCATGGGACATTATTATTTCTTACACAAATCGATCTAGTCCCACGATAAGCTCAATTGAGGCTGTGGGTGAAAGAGTGTTGTGGGTTGTGTGTACTAAATGACATGAAGATGGATTTATACTACACCTACTACGTAGCCGTACGTACTACACCTTACCTCAGTTCACCCTACAAAGTCTACAAACTACTCCACTATACAATAATTATAATTACCCACATCCGAGGTTACTTGTCGCAACTCATACCATTCTTTCCGAGCTCACATAAATAGCGCCATCCAATCCCATCCACTATGAAACAGGCACCTGTGTGCTTTCAATGAGCTGCCGCCGAGAGTTTAACGTAGACTTACTATTTTATCCTACTTGCTCGCACCAATATTCGAGAAGTCTGCGTTAAACACGGCGCAATAGCCCCTGGTAAGCACATTGGCATTCGGAATACGTGCTACACCATACCTGAGTTCACCCTACAAAGTCTACAAACTACTCCACTATACAATAATTATAATTATCCACATCCGAGGTTACTTGTCGCAACGCATACCATTCTTTCCGCGCTCACGTAACTAGCGCGGTCTCCTCCGGCCTCATCCACCACGAAACGGGCACCTGCTTGCGCGTTGTCATCATCTAGGTCAAATACTTCATTAGGTCCATTGTGAAGTGCCAAGTTGCGAGTCATTGGTGATTTATTAGGTAACCAATTGTCTCGGGCTGTTGTAAAACTTCATGTCTAAACAAAGTTTGTGTGTTTTTCTTAAGGTAAAGGTCAATAGTACCATAAATTGTGTGTTTGAATGACTACGAGTAATGTTGCGATTAGCAGAAATTTTGTACAAACTCATTTAGTTAAAGTACTTATTTGTTTTGCCAAATTAGATAATATACTAATAATAATATTTTTTTAATTTTTTGATTCAATCCTTTTTTGAATCCAAAATAGATTAGGTACCTATGTATTTATTAGGTACGTATAGGTATATAATGTTTGGCTAGACTCAACGCACTCAAAACATTTATTCATGATACTTACACTTTACAGAACAAAAACAAACAAATACAGTCAACATAGTGTCACGAAATGGGCCCTACTCAGTATGATATTGGCTATTCAGCCAGCGCTGGTCTTCCGCAGGGACAAAACTTTTTATGGTTTCATTTTATTCAGCGTAGCCACTAGATGTGAAGATTTTGAAATCAAATGTATAATTAAAATTACTAATAAAATATTCTGTGATCTTTTGTTCATTCCAACTCTCCTAGTGAAATTGTGAATCAAGAGATTAACGAGGGATTGTTTAATGAAACGTCGCCGACTAAAATGCCGCGTCTATGCGTTTAGAGCAAAATTCTTGATACGAACGAAAATTCACACGATTACACTTCCTTAACAAAGAAGTTACGAAAAACTTATGAGTACATCCGTTGTGATTTCAAAGTAACAATAGGGTGTTTTGAGACAATTGTCGAGAATCCTGGGAAATGAACAAGTCTACAGTTCGGACAAACTGTATCTCCGGCCCAACGTCAACAGCATTCAACATTCAACAAGTTAGAATACATTGTAATATCTACGGATACGAGTGTTGGTCGATGGGAGTCCTTCATTCTAAGACTCGACTCAGATTTAGTCTTCAGTCGTGTAGTCAAAGCTAGATTTTTGCAATGTTACGGAGACTAGACTCCTTCAAGAAGTCTGTCTAAAGTTATGTTATGTTTTAAAAATAAGTGTTTTTATATTATTAATCGCGCGTCACGACGAACCATCAGGATCGCGATCCCCTATTTGAGGCATGATCTTTTTGCGTACGTCTGTAACTATTTAAGTTTAAGCTCGATAGTCTCGTAAAAATGAGACCAGTCAAACAATTTAACTTAAAGAACTTGAGTCTTAAACCAACTCTAACTGATACACACTGCGACTTATTACTGCTGATTTACAAAACAAAAGATGTACTAATGACTAGACCGATGCAGTTTTTGAATTAGACTTAACCTTCAAACACTATCGCATAGTTATTAAAGCAAAAGAAGACTTACATTGGTCTTACTTACCTACAAACGTACGTACACAGGAAGAGAAACTCAAAAAATATCATCCTAACCTTCATAAGTGTTAGGCCGAGAGATAATCAATCATGGCAGCATGGCAGCTATGCTAACTGCTGGGATAAGTGTATAAGTATTGCAATTATATGACAATTAGGAATCAGAAGTAGCCCGTGTTCCCGTGAGGCGGACCTGTGCGTCCGGCGCGTGAGTCATTTCAATTACCAAGTGCTTTGCCTGCTGTTTACTTTCTCTATACTTTTTCACCACTTTGCATCGTTTTCAATAGTATAATTTATGTTGTACAGATAAGATTGCTTTTGCTATAGTTCTATTGAAAAATATAGGAGGATACAAAAGCAAATAGGTACTCAACTTGACTCCTCTTCACTGATTGGAGACTTTCAACAAGTTTAGACTTGTGTGCCTTTCAGCTCAGCTAAGTAACACTTACGACTATTGTGTAACATTCGCTAAAATAGAAAAGCGTTAAATGCTGTCCTTCGTTTAGTCAACAAGCTCATACTTTTGTTCAATCTGATGCGAAGACGGTTATGTAAGCAGTCGTTACTTAATTCGATTGTGCTTGTATGTTTTATGGGCATGAGATAGTATATTAATTGAAATTTGTACTTATAACACCGATGTAATCAAATCGTTCCTTCTGTAAAAGGAGTTCGGAAATATTGAATTCGATTTTGAAAGTGAGGCTCAAGCATACTAGTCCGATGCACAAAGATGTGATATAATAATTTATAGCTAATGCCTTCGTCACTTCGCATATATTTAAGTTGTATTTAATTCTTTTAAAATGAAAATGCACCAGCATCCTTGGTACCTACAATATCATAAGAGCTTATTTTAGATGAAGTTAATTTGGTATATTTATTGATTGTTAATAAAGTATATCACAAATGTCTCTATTTGTAATATCTACATATTTATGTACTATTGGCTACTTGTGTAGATGTTAAAGATTACTTACCTATTTTTGAGAAAAACTTACTAGGGAAAAATGTAGTTACATAGGTATCCGAAACTACATGAGTCATATAATTACGTAGTTTCAGCTATTGAAAAGAACGAATGCAATAAACTTCGGTTTTATCAAAACCTTATTATCGCTGCGTGAGTCACTCGCTTCGACAGGTGATTGTTAGCTGCATGAAACAATAAAATGGTTACACGAGTATGCACAGCTGCTACCCAAAGACGTAACCAATATCTACGAGTCATGAAATTCATGATCCTTCAGTAACAGACAAACTCAATTGCAACATGTTTTAAATGCACCGATTATCAAATCCTTTAAAATTGCCTTTGCAACGGTCGTAATGGTACATTATTCTTCTTTGGTTGTCGCCGCATGATGTAATTTGCAAGAAGAGGTTCACTATTTTGATTTGATTCTACGCCTAGATTGTTTTGACTTGTAGATATATTACCACACCACATCTAGATTTACTTGGCCACGTTGGCGCCCAGCCTGCTCTGCATCTTAGCGAAAAGTAGACACCTAATAACACTAAGTGCCTCTAATGTCGGCAAATGGGGGGCTGACCAGTTAATTTGTGAGGGTACTTATTGATATTTAGCTAATTTGTTTGTGCTAGTCTTGTATTAAAGACCAGTGGTCAGTTAACTGAGTTGGTGGATGACGGCATTCCCTTCGGTATTGTTTATTGCAAAATAGCAGAAGACGTTGTCCCCTGTCGGGGAAAGTCTCAGTATCTCCACGAAGAAATATTGTAGATAGAGTTATTTGCTAACTTTACTAGAAATCACTACCTAAGCAAGTAAGCATCTTGGTATTTCGGTACACAAACATGAAACACGTTCATTTAATGAACATGCAATGAAATTCCATCATCTTTAAACACGAGACAATTATCACGCGAATGTAATAATGAAAGTAAATTTCGAGGGCCGGCGACGACGAGTCTGGTGGTCCTCGAATATCTCGCAAAAAGACGAATTTGAACGAAAGTCCGATCGAAAGTTGTCCGATATGTGGGGCACGGGCGACCTGTCCGGCTTCTTATACCGCCGGCCGAGACAAACGTGAAGAAAGTGCTGCTCGTCACTCCGCACCGCGAGCCTACACGTGCGTGCACGATGACGTCACTTTCAGTCACTACTTGTGCTTAACCAATCGCAATAATAAACACCACAAAAACCACATTTAAATAAATAAAAAATGTTAAATCTATAATAGCAATTTCAAGGTAAATATCAACCGTCAACAGTAACAGTTTCGCAAGCACTATAGAAGTACCTACTGTAGACACTGGAGTGAAACCAACCGGTCTGTGGAAAGAAATTAATGGCCGGTACCTTACTATAATCCCTTTGAGAAAACTTGCAGTTGTCGATGACTGACGGCCGAGGAAAGTAGGTCACGCTCTGCATGTTTTCCAAAGCCGTGACGTGCAAAAACTATGAGAATCCAGTGACATTATCGAGAGCTGTCGAGACAATTATATCAGTCAAAATTTATGAAAGGTACACCTATTTCATTTGGATATCATTTGTGAAGAGAGCAAACATGATGTAATTGAATACCTAGATTCGTGAAGGTATCATTCCGGTTCCGCGCTACAATAATGCTTAACCGATATCGAAATGTTCTAAAATAGGTACTAAGAAAGATGCAATTCAATGTTTCGACGGGCTCAATCTGTTAGATTGGCTTGCAGCAAGCGAAGTGCGAACTGCCTCTGTGTTGCAACTGTGGCCCAACTAATAACTTTATGCTCCATTGTTATTTCGACATCTGAGAAATACATTATTTATATTATTCTGGTACAACAGGGGGCCTTTACTTTAAGCATTAGCGTTTCGGACTTGCTTGATTTATTTTAGTGCTGCTGGAATGCGGAATCGGTACTTATTAATCGGCCCGATTGATTTTGATTCGACACGTCTATGATTTTTTGTTTTGTAATACCTAAAGAAATAAGTGGTTCAGAATCTAGATAGCATCCTTTTGTTTGCTTAGAACTGCGAACAAATTTACTTCCTACAAATTATCATCTTTATCGGCTCTTTTCATTATTAATACGGGTAATGTTGTGTTGTTGACTGTAACTGCTTAATTTTATGATTTAAATCGTTCATAAATTATGTAGGTATGCACTTTTGAATTTGCAGCCAATCGTTAGGTACTCGTACTTACCCACAGAAAAGGAAAATGGTTTAGGTACTTATGTACATACCATTTCGTGCCTTGTCACTGCAGTAAAAATAATATGATATGAGATTCCTAACGGCTTTCATATTGATTGTCATAATGACACGGTACTTACAAATCTTAGGTACCGTTCCTCTACAGCCTCTGTCGGAATAGTAATGCTGGTCATCAATATGAAACTGCCGAATGATTTATGAACCTATAGGTACCTACCAAATAACGTAAGTTCGAAACGCATTTTGAGAAACTACGCCATGTGCTTGTCATGAGTTTAATATAGTCCATAGCACAACTTGCTTTCTTTTTAACGTCTCGCTTATTTGGGTATGAATGCGACTCCTTAACCTCATGCCGCTAGCTCATGGTAAATAGTTACACTGATAACGCAATTAGCCGTCGTGACGAAACTATTTCACTGTGCTTATTTAGTACAGGAAGTTCCGGTGTGGACGATCATTAGTCATTTCAAATTAAAACACTGGTTACACTGTAAATGGCACTGTCTTTAATGGCATGTCAAACACGATATAATTTAGAATAGTCACACAATTTAGTTTTTGCAATATGTCGGTAGATAAACCTACAAAACCTTGTCCTAGAATTAAGACAAGTTAGCGGGTGTATCGATGTGTAGTGTTTCACCTTTGTCGTGCTACGCGTCACTTTTGCACTACATGCATAGGGGAGAGTGGGTAGGATTCGTACAGCGGGAGCATTCGTACAGTGGTCATATCTCCGCTATCCGACACGCGAACTTGTTCATATTTTTATGTATAACGGCCACTAATATGCATAACTTATCACCGATATGGGATGGAAATATGGGATAGTTTCTTCAAAAAAATTTTTGACAACTCAAAGTAATTATAAGAGTCATTTTTAAATGCATTTATTTCAGAAAGCTTTGCTCAGTTACACACGTAATTAAATATACTTCATAAGCTAATCTTTGAACTACGTATGAAATGCTTAATTATATGATTAGGATACCAGTTATTTTTATTTTTTGTTTTAAGTTTTTCATTGTTGGATGGGGTACTTTCGTACAGCCAAGAATGTATGAGAATCCTTACTGTACGAATGTACCCCAATATTTTTGTTAAGTGAGAATATTGTTTTTTCCAAATGAAGTCGTCGATATATGAATAAAATATTTGTAAATAAATACAGACAGTTGAGAACAAAACTAATACTGTGGTAAAAAATACCATGTACGAAGGTACCCCACGCATGGGGCGCTTTCGTACGATTTTCATTTTTTGGGAAAAACTATCTGACGTTCTTACCTTACTTTGTATTAGCTCTAAGCCGAACTATTATTAAAGCCAGATAATATGGCCACCAATCAGCAATGATTTCATTTAAAAATAGCTTGTACTTTTTTTTCTACGAGGCATAGAGTAAAAAGTGTACGGATCCTCCCCACTCTCCCCTACTTGTTAGAACGTGGCGGTAATAACGAGAAACGATTAAATACGGTAGCTTCATATGCCTACAGTAAGCTTAGCACATGATTAGTTTCTATCTCGCGGCGACATACTGTCGCGCCAATCATGTGTTAAGCGTACACGATAATACGATCTACTAATGCGATTCAGTTTAGGACCTAATCTAAATCGCGATGTGTCAGTTCCATAGAATAACTGTCAAAAACTGAACCTAAAGTGAACCGCATTTAAGAGATGATGGTTGGGCTTACTGCGAACATCTAAAACCGTTACAGAGAGAAACGCTCGAAATTTGCAATTTTAAGGTGCATTCAGACCAAACGAGCATACGCTATTCTAACCCCCTACTCTACGAAATTCGATCGTTACACAAAACGCGATTCGTTGATTTCGTAGAGTGGTGGATAGAATAGCGAATGCTCGTTTGGTCTGAATGCACCTTTAGATGTTTGCAATAGGCCTACCGGACTCCAAAAAAATGTCCGGAAAAATGTCCATTACACGTTAGTACGTAGGTACATAACAGTATCACATCACGTCACCTACACAGACCTATTACAGTCCACTGCTGGATAAAGACGTCTCCTATTACCCATGGACGTATTAGGAGGTAAACCCATAATCGCCACCGTGGGCAAGCGGATTAGCGATCGCAGTAGTGGATACACTATGATAATGTTGCTACTCATCATCAATCCTCAATAAATAAAATATTAATGACACTTCAATCCCTTAGTCGACTTTTACGCCACCCGTGGGCTGTTGGGGTGGTGACATATGTATTCTTACTACCATCACCACACACGGCCACATACATCGTATCAATTGGTGCCTACCTAAATATGCATGTTATGTTATGTCTATGGGTCCATGGGGTCCCAGCGCTCATAAGTTTTTTATAGACATATCTAAGTGGCTTGTCGACGCCACTGGTGACCGCCGTGCTGGCAGCTATATATATATTATACCTTGCTCAACGCATAAGTATCGCGATACAGCGAGGTAATGCTGCCAGCATCCTTGGCACCATGCCGCGGGGGCCCAAATTTTTACATTTATTTTAGTTTTATTTAGTCTTAATTTGATAGGTTACTTTAGTTTAGTTATATTTTATTCTTTTGTTTATTTAGTTTTAATTTGATAGTATACTTTAGATATAATTATTACGTTATACCTTTTATATGCACAATTTGTACCGTTTAATAAACACCTAATGTTATGTCTATTTGAATTGGAATGATGTCCACAGGTGGGTGACCAGCTGGTGAGCGTCAACGGTTACCGAGTGGACGACGCAGTGCATGGCGAGCTGGTGCACTACCTCGCGTCACAGTCACGCCTCAAGATCAAAGTCAGACGTGAGTCCCTTCACTTTCCCTTCGGAACTAGCGGAGTGATACAATCAGATGATGCTTCTTGATTTGATCTGTTTTTTAACACGTTCGCCCCCGGTACTGTTTCAATAAATCCTAATACTACACCGATCGAAATTTTCTTATTAGAACTCCTATGCCAGTGACACGCATGTCTGACCGAAATGATTGTACTCATATGCCGGCGACATAACACTTGTGTCAAAAATAATTGTATTTCGATGCGGCTGGCACATGAGTAAGAACTTGATTTATGCTAGTGGCACTAGAGTACGGTAATTTTGATCACGTATGTGTCACTGGCATAGGAGTCGGATGTTTTTGATCACAGACGCTGTGTCACCGGCGTCGAATGTGTTAATTGTATGCACCAGCGAAACACAATTTCTACTTATGCGAGGATTGATGTGATCTCCAAACTATTTCCTCACTTTGGTTGGGTCTTCGTAGTCGTAAATAGTCTGTATGTATTAAATGTCTCCCTTTAATAAGAGAGATGCCGAAATTATGTAGATGTAGTATACGGCAGTATACAATAATACAATACAAATACTCTTTATTGCACACCTCAATAAATGAAAACAATTCCAGAAAAAGTTGCGACTTAACTAGAGGTAGACAACAGGCGGTCTTATCGCTACGAAGCGATCTCTTCCAGACAACCTTTAGGTAGCGGAAATAATTACATTTTAGATTATGCCAGTAGGTGTAGAAAATGTGACAATACAGAACACTTTGAATTAATCCGATATGCAATAATATACTAAAATAAAAACAAATACATTTATAAGTATTATAATCACAGTATAGTAAAAAACAGTGAACTAATGTACGTATAATTGGTATAATGTTTGTACATTGTAGTGTACATTAATTATTATAAATGGACCCAAAACTTTTTAATCAGAGCTAACAGAATTATTGACTGAATAGTTCGTCCTTCTACTTAATACGACGGTAGTTGTCTTAGTATTGAACACGAACGCTACAGATTTAAAGCTACAGAAAAAAAAAATCAAATATCCTCGGTCTGCGCTACATCGCAACATCAGTTCACGCTAGAACGACACTGACAACTTTCGTCAGGCTCCATATCTATCGATCAAACATCGTTTACCGATAATGATAAATGTATCTTGCTAAACAGCATTAATCGTTACGCAATTGACGTCCAACTCTATTATTTTTTTTAACAATGAAGGTGCAAATACCAATATGCTAATTAATCTTTCTCAGCCGTTACGCCATCTCGGTGGGTGCGATTGTGGCACAGATTTTTGTTTGTAAATTAATCGTGAAAGTGCGTGGGTTTCGGCGTCCAAAGACTCCCAAATTCCGAACCGTCTGATATTACGCAAATTTCCAGTTTTGTCTAAAGTCTGAACGGAGACCACATTCCAATCATTCTTACCTGTCTAAATCTACAGTTTTGCATGTTCTGAACAGCTGTAGAGCGATCGATCATGAAGGATACTAATAAGTTAAAGCAGGTTATTAGATGTTAACCTCGTGAGTCCCAATGTACATTACAATGTAGATAGTTGTTGCAATCCTATTTGAATCTTTCATGGACCAATTAAAGTAGAAATTATTTTGTTTCATTGCTTTTTGAAACCAACAAAATTCTTACCAATTTACATATTGAACAAGGTTCAAATTAAAAATAGTAAAAGTAACTGGTTGGTCTTACGAAGTTTGTAAATCTTTAACTTGAGTATATTTTAATTTATAAGATGACAATTGATGATCCATATCATAAGACACCTTCACTCATTCAGGTTATTTGGCTTAAATTCAGTGTGTACTGTATTAATTTTGTATTTTTATCTTATTTACAGATGTGGGAATGCTGCCAATAAAAGAGTAAGTAACTGTATTTATTGCCTTCTTATTTTATTAACTGTCGCAGCGATATATACGATAAAGGCGCGAAAATCGTACGCCTACAAAAACAATTCGATTCAAATCTCATTCACAACAAATCGCTTCAGTGTTTGATTTGATCATTAGTTGTTCTCATTACGGTTATACGGTAGGCGCCTAAGTTACATTACAAGACATAGGTACCTTCTCGTATCCTCCTAAGGCCCCTGGTACAACATTTTGAAGTTATTCCGAAATTGGTTTGAACTCTTATTGATGAAGAGAATGTTCTACATTCAAAAACTAACACCCTTATTCATAAACGTCTCCTAACTATAGCAAACCGCTAAGTGTTGTTTGTCCCTTTTGTTCTTATAAGAGATAAGATAACTTTGATAAGACCGAAAGGGACAAACAATACTTAGCGGTTTGCTAAGTTAGGAGACTTATGAATATAGGGGTTAGCAAATAAATGTCACTGCCTCAAGCCTCATGAGGTTATCCTGTAATATGCATGCACTGCTCAAAACATTTCCCATAAGTATTTAAATGTGAATGAAATTTTCCAAAATCCTAGATTGAGAACCAGGGACATATCTCGGATCCAAAACCCATCCTGTAACTCAGCCCAATACAGCAAAAATTGTGCCATAATGTCAGGGAAAGTGTACAACAACATTCCTCAAGACATACGACTACTAGGACCAAATATTTTATTTTTGCGCAAACTTAAAAATTGGCTGATTGATGAATGTTTTTTTTTAATTTAAATGAATTTTTAAATAATTAATTGTGTAATAATTCTGTATTCCAATAATTTATCAGTGTAATTTAATGATATTATTTTATTTTAACTTGTTATAATGATGTACATATTCTAATTTGCATGCCACTATTATGGTGAATTATGTTGAACTTTAAATTGTTTTATGTTGACCAACTGTACCTGACCATGATTCTTAGCAAATAAATACTTTGACTTTGACTTTCGCTCTCACCTGTTCCAGCAAAGCCCACGAGTCCCTGTCATGGCAGTACGTGTCCGACCGCGCGTCGCTGGGCTCCGACGTGTCGTCGTCGCCGACGCTATGCCACGACACGGAACGCGTGGCCGACCTTAGGCTGTCCATTCTGGTTCCACCTCGGGCTAAATTGGGTTGCGGGTGAGAACATACTTAAAATACCTATCATGGAACACTCATAATCCGTTGTCGACGTCGCCGACGCTATGCTACAACACGAAATGCGTGGCCGATCTTACGCTGTCCATTCTGGTCCCACCCCGGGCCAAGCTGGGTTGCGGGTGAGAACATACAGGGTGACGTTATATGTTTCTTAGTACAGATGGTGCCTTTTTTAGGCTCTAGTGCGAGAAGTGTGTCATTTTACGTCCGGTCCAAAGCTTCGGAGAGCCATCTGCACTAAAAAACGTCGTACCTACGAGACACATCATCATCATCATCATCACCTTTTCTAAATACCTTTATTATGTTACGGAAATGATGGATTATGTTTTTGATTGTCTTTTGTCTACATTGTTTTTTTTGGTCCTATTGTTACTAGTTACTAGTTAAGTTTAAGTTAAGATTAGTGGCCTGTAAGGATAGTTGTGTGTAAGAAATAAATAAATATACTTAAAATACCTATCTTGGAACAATCATAATCCGTTGTGTCGACGTCGCCGACGCTATGCCACGACACGGAACGCGTGGCCGACCTTAGGCTGTCCATTCTGGTTCCACCCCGGGCCAAGCTGGGTTGCGGGTGAGAACATATACTTAAAATACATATCATGGAACACTCGTAATCCGAGCATTCCATAAAAAAGATCACGTACGGACACAGTCATTTCAATACCTTTGAGAAATAAAATGAGGTAACCGAGTATGGTCATAATAATATAATATAAAGGCTTTAAGGTTGACAGTGTTTCTTAGCAGCCAACATATTTTATTAGGGTAGCTAGCATAGCGTCACCTATGGACAAAAAGTAGACGTTTTCATGGAATACTCCCGTTGTGTCGACGTCGCCGACGCTATGCCACGACACGGAACGCGTGGCCGACCTTAGGCTGTCCATTTTGGTCCCACCTCGGGCCAAGCTGGGTTGCGGGTGAGAATATTACATCATCAATCTCAGTCCACTGCTGGACGTAGGCCTCTCCTATTAACTATGCGGATAGACGCATTAGGAGGTAAATGCCCATAACCGCCACGCTGGGCCCTTGCCCCGCTAATCCCCTTGGATTAGCGGTCGCAGTAATGTGTCCACTATGATGACGCTGCTGGCTGCTGGCCATCTTCAATCAAATCAAAGACCGGTCGCACTTCAATCCCTTAGCCGACTCTTACCACACCCGCTGGTGAGAACATACCTAATAATGACCTTAGACTGTCCATTCTGTTCCCACCTCGGGCCAAGCTGGGTTGCGAGTGAGAACATATACCTAATAAATACCTATTATGGAACAATCACACTAACATGTCAACCTTGCTGACACTTTGCCACGACACGACCGCTCTGCGGCTGCCCAATCTAGTCCCACCTAACGCCAAGATGGGTTGCGGCCTGAGCGGCGAGTGTCTAGACACGTTCGACAGGTTACATTGAGTATCGAAAGAATTTGAATGGTGTACACTCAGGCCACTTGAATATGTTTGCATTTGTTTGCATGGATGCCACAGCGCTATACCCCGCTCGAGGATCCACTCAGTAGCACACTCTATAATGATACATATGTACCAGCCAAATAAATATTCAACGATTTCTTAAACATTAGGTTAGATTAGGTAATCCTACAGTACCCGGCAATAAAGATACGCATTAGTCTTTGGCAAAAGACACGGCTTCCTAGAACGTTGTAAACCTCTAACTTATGTGACGTTATGGATCTCCTTTAATAAATCTGATTATTTTAAACACAGGATCTGCAAGGGCCCCGAGTGGAAGCCAGGCATCTTCGTGCAGTTCGTGCGAGAGAACGGGATCGCGCGAGAAGCAGGGCTCCGCCCGGGGGACCAGATATTGTCGTGCAATGGCCAGGATTTCGCTAATGTTTCTTTTAATGATGTAAGTTGGGTTTGACTCTACCTTAATAAAATCCTGTACAAACGCCTTCATAGTTACCTGACCACTCGTAACCCCTATTAGAATGAGCATAAATAGAGCATAGGTACACGAATGGTTATTTAACTGTGTTGGCAACGGTGTTCCTAATGAAAATAAATAGGTACAGTCAAGTTAGGTATTAAGACAGCAGGGAAATTGGGAAACTGAAACGCTTCATTCATCGAAGTAGTATTACATGTAAAAATATATGACTGGGGAAAGAGAAACATAATGTTTTACTTACTTTATTTGCAATTTAATTATGGAAAATTTCCCTCTACATAAATGAAACCTGTGATTAAGTTAAGGAGATGCCTAGAAACGACTGATCAATAAGCGATAAAACTGCGCTCAAGCTTCTTCAAATAAATTAAAACCCGGTTTAATTAAGATTAAATAATCTGTCTAAAACTGATCGAGTCACTAAAACAATTACTTTTGCTTCTTGAATATAAAGTAGTACTTTTGACACCATGGACATCATGAGTATAAAAGGTATTATATTTAAGTATAGGAAATTTTAGTGAATTTTAAGTATTAAATCCATACCATTTTAAAACATATTTTTATATTTTTTCAGGCAATATCAGCCATGAAAGCGTCAGGCCGCCTGGAGCTGATCATCCGCGAAGGCGCCGGCACCGAGCTGGTGTCTCCGGAAAGTTCAGGATACAATAGCTCAGCATCGTCTGCTGCGGGAGAAAGGAGTCCCGCGCCAGTTCCTCACATCCCTCTCGCACCCCCAGCGGCGTTGAGGAGGCGGCTAGCCAGCGTGGCGGAGGAGGCAGCTGACCGAGCTGATAGGTGAGCATGGTCTTGAATAATGGCGTCATATTTTGCTCAGGCTATGTCAACTACTTAAAAATCGGAGCCGCTTATTCGTGTTGGTCCTCGGCATATAGCTGTTGTTACCAGAACATTCTGGATATAACAGGTAAGCGTCATCATCTGCTGCAGGTGATAGTAGTCTCGCGCCAGTTCCTCACGTACCTCTCACTCGTTCAGCAGCGTTAAGGACGCGGCTAGCCAGCGTGGCGGTGGAGGCAGCCGGCCGAGCTGATAGGTTAGTAATCTTGAATAAGGGCGTCATATTTTATATCCACCACGTAAAAATCGGACTCTCTAGAGCCGCTTATTCGCAAAGACTTTGGCAGTTGGCATGTAGCTGATGTTACCAGAAAATGATTCCAGCGGCATTGAGGATACTGTTAGCTAAAGTGGCGAAGGAGGCAGCAGTCGAGCTGATAGGCTGTTTCTTATGTAAGGGCGTCATATGTATTTTGCTCAGGCTATATCAGCCACAAATTTGGGCAGTCTAGAGCTGCGTGTTCGCGAAAACGCCAGCATATAGCTGATGATACCAGAAAATTTCGGATAATGATCGGTGTCGTCAGCTGCTGGGGAGAGGAGTCCCGCTCTAATCCGTCATGTGCCTCTCGCTTCTCCACTGACGAGATGGCTCCCCAGTGTAGAACAGCGAACGAAGCAGCCGATCGAACTGATTGGGTAGCATATTTTTTAATAAGGGGTCATGCTTTGTCCAGGCTATGTCAGCCACGAAAGCATCGGGCAGCCTGGAACTGCTTATCATCGAAGGAACTGATCGTATCAGTTTTGGAACGAAGGAAGCTGCCGATCGATGCATTAACCTATATGTATTTAAGTATGTCTACGTGAGCTGCTGGGGAGAGATTTTGCATCAGTTCTTCAGTTCAAATGCTTCTGACTCGTCCAGCGGTGTCGAGAAGATGGCCAGCCAGCGTGGTAGAGATAGTCACTAGTCAGGTTAGTGTAGTTACGTATAATGGGGTAAGATTTGGCCATTGCTTGAAGCTCTTCATCTGCGAAGGTGAATCGAACCGGTTTCTCTAGAAAGTTTTGATTATAATAATAATGCTTCGGGGACAGTTTTAGGCCTACATCATAGAGTATTTTCAGTGTATTGTGAGTTTTACCTATAATGTTAATTCTGCGTCTATTATCTTTGTTGCAGACTGAATATGAATCGACTGAAGCGTCGAACATGGGATAGCTTAGACTTCGATTGGAAGAATATGGACATCCACAACTTCGACGCGCCCTCCGACATAGAACCTGATTACGATAGCCCTAGCATACCAAATAACCCTCACACCTACGAAAACAAAAGTAATATTAGGAAAAATATTATCAATAAGAAAGAAATAGTTAGCAGCCCATCAAATAGAACTATAATTAATTTAACTGAAGACGGTGCCACTATACAATGTAGTTACGATAATCAATCTCCTAGGAAAAACACATTTTCTGCTAATCAGTCTAATAGGGACAATGACAAGAAAACAATAGTGGTCGAAGTGCATCACACAAGTGCTCCTTCATGTGGTAAAACGCACTGTAACTATCCACCTCCAATGAAGAAAGACCTCAGTTCAGATACTACAAGTATTTCTAGTTCTGGAACGTTGTCGAGTGCCATCGCCGAAGAGATACAGAAGCGAAAATTGGTAAGTAAACTAAGCAGTTTAACTTTAGAGTTAAGCTTAATACGAAACCCACCTATTTATTAAATTGCACTATTAAAGTATGCGAATGAATTATCTGCGATAGACGCATTGTGTGTTTGACGGGGTTTAAAATATCTACTAGGTATAGTGCCACAAACATGTCTGACCCGACGGCCGTAACTGGATCTACGTTAATTTTCATATTAATTTAAGTCAAGTCTGTCGCTCCCATACGTACCTAGGCGTCGGCGACGAAACATCTTCAGTAATCCCTTTTCCACAATAATGATTAAGAACTGGGTGCTTAGCCAAGTTGCCAAATGCTAACGCTTAATCGTCAATCGTAAACGAAAGGCAGATAACTTTCTTTGTCGCACTAATATGAAAGAGTGACGGAGAGGGAAACTACGATTACGATACGCTACTAAGCATTAGCGATTGGCAACTTGGCTAAGCATCCTGTAATATATAATAGATCAATGGGCTATTCTTTTTTAAATTGATTGATCTTTGTTCATTTGTTATTTAGAACAAGAAGAATTCGAATCCAGAGAACAGTCTACCTTTAAGTCTAATAAAGAAGGCGAGCTTACCGATCGCCATCGACGACAAGAAAAAGCAGCACAACGCCCTCATGGACGAATTCAAGAAGGTCCACAGGAAGATGTTCTCCGGGCAGGATCCTGGGGAACCGAGGACTGAGAATGACCCTGACAGTTTGGTAAGTTTTTTGACAAGAGTCACGTTGTATTTTTACAGTACCGGTCAAAAATGTAAGTTTTCACCACAATTTTGATACAAAATCGATCTTTTCGCCTATCATTTTTCCAGCATTTTAGTGCACACTTGTTTCCAATGAATATGTGACTGATTATAGAGTTATTCCTTTTTAATTAACCGTTACTTTCGAACAGCCCAGACAACTGAGGCAGCTGTTGCAGTCATGCCTACGCGATGTTCATACTAATGATGATCAAAACATTACAACTTCCCATGCCTAAGAATTGTTATCGGATCAAATGTATAAAATTATCCTATTATGCGAAATTAATATTAAATAGCTCTCGAATCAGCAAGACATCGGTAGAAAAAATATTTTACTGTTAAGTAACACTGAAAAAAAATATTGCTCAAAAGTCTATTTTGAATCGAAATCATAGAGTGAACTTAAACTTGAGACCGGTGACCGGTACTGTATTTTTGGGAGAAACTAAATTTATACATAAATAAGGGGTGTAACAAAAAACAAAACCATATAAATTAAAATGTTAGTGTTGATGTTGCCGGGTAGGTATGCTTGGAATAACTGCTCCGTCATAAAAGCCAAAAAATTGTTTCATGGATCGAAATTTGTGCCACGTTTGCACATGCTTGTGGCACGAATTATGGAAATGATAACTTTAGCCCTTAGCCATCCCATTTTTAGGGTAGGAATTGCAACCAGCGCAAAAAGTTTAGTCAAAATCTAGTCTACGGCGATGATTCTTAATTGTGCTCACTAAGGTTTTAGGAATTCAATCACTTACCTACATGATTTATCCAGCAACCTGCCACTTAATGAGGGTTTTTGATACTTTTTCTGACACTATGAGACGGTGAGATGGCAGCACTATGCGTAAGGTCCAATGAACTGTCAAAATAAATACGTGTATTTAATCTTCAATATATTTTTAGGTTCATTTTTAATCTTAAAACCATTACTTTATTAATATTGTATACTGAAATAAATAAAAAAATAGTTCCAAGTCAATTCCCACAAAATGAACAAATTCCTAGTATTTTTTTAGTATTAGTGTTTTAGAGCTCTATCTTCAGTTCGACGACCGTTTACTAGTCGTAATCCATTACAAAATCAACAAACTTCCGAATAAAATAGAATTTCGATATTTTATGTCCAGTACCTATGAATAGTATGAATCTGACAGTTGTTTAGACCAGACGCCTACGTAGCGCTGCCTGGTGGCCGAAAAAAATATCAAGAACCCTCGTTAGTTTCCGTTTCGAAATTCCTTCTTCCTTTGGATAAAACACAAACGACGAAAGTATAGGTACCTAATAGGTCTATCTGATAAAGTTGAAGTCTCAGAAAGTAGGCAAGCTCGAAGTCCAGCAGAAGCAGTAGAGTTACAATGCCCTCGTGGAAGAGTTCAGAAGATCATCGAGAAGACTATGTTTTCTGGGAACGTAGAACTACTCGTATAATGCTGCTGATATTAGTTTCATAAGTCTTACGAGATGGTGGTCATTATAGGTTTTTCTCAAACATGGCATGAAATATTGTCTTTACGTTTCTTAAAAATAGACTCGGGTAAACTTTAAAAAAGTATCGCTTTTAGGGCGCAGTAACTCACTGGCATAGTAACTTCAGGCCTAGGCCAGCAAAGTAATTTTTTATTTATTTCAACAACATTTTTTTAAGTTAATTAAGTTTACTTTTAAGATCATGTTATTAATTATTGTAGTATTGTATTTTAATATATTGTTTTCTATGTCATTATTTATTTTTGTTTCTTTGTATGTTTGAGAAAAGCACTATACATGCCTCGGCGTGAAAACGGATTCCCGGCCTCGTTACCTATCCATATATATACCAACTTGGCCGGAAATCCTCATTTTCCTGGCCTCTGATATAATGTACTATTAAGATAGCATGCGAAATAGTAGTAGTCGATAGAATCTAAAAAAATGTAAACAAACCTAAAAACTTGCATTATTCCTAAATCACGCATTTTTAGAACACAATCTTGGTTTTTTACCAACTTAAACCTTGAGCTCACATACATTTTTAGTTAAAATTATTGATATTTATTATTAGTATTAACGTAAAAATATATATACAACTGTATATAACGATATGGGTCAAAGACGTCAAATGCTATGCAAGACCGAAGAGCTGGCGACTTCCTCGCACAACGCATAAGTATTGCGATGCAGCGAGGAAATGCCGCCAGCATCCTCGGTATACATGTCGCAGGCGGATTGTATAATCCGCCGTATTACAATACGACTAGCCGGATTACAAAACAGCCCTGTTTTGTAATACGGCGGATTGACGATTAGCCGGATTGTCATTCCGATACGTTCTTCAATATGGCGGCCCACGTTTAGCCGTATTGAAAAACTATTCCGATTGTAGGGTGACCATCTGACCATACTTACAAAATAAAACAATGTGGAAATTGCAACATTTTTACTTATAAAGAAGAAATCGAACAAAGATAATCTTCTTAATTGTTAAGTAACCAACATTAGGTACTTATTTATGGTATAGGTATCAGTTATTTTTAAATTACAATTCACAAGATACAGCCATCAAAAAACATGCTATATTAATAAATATGAAAAAGGTTATTGTAGTAAGATTTTTCTTATTAAGAATGTTACATTTACATTTTTAATAAGAAAAATCTTACTACAATAACCTTTTTAATCATATTTATTAATATAGCATATTGCATTTTATCACGCCCACCGTGCCCACCTTGTGAATTTCCATCAAAGTATCGAAATACTGTTCCGTGGGTATTACTCGAACAGTAGTAATAGACGTTCGAATATGGTCCACTCCGCACCGCGAACTTGGTCCGCTCCGTACGTGCGCTCGACTCACAACACCATCGCACCGTTCAAAAACGGTCCAGTGCTTTTCGTGCTACTAGACAGTGATCATGTCGAAATGCCTCCGATTTTATCCAAAAAAGCTAAAATCGCGTTAGTTTTGGCAACCATTGTCGCTACAACACCAATTAATAAACAGAAAGAAAAGAATGGGCAAAATGTTATTTAAAAGACAGAGAGTCGGTGCGGAGAGGACCAAATTCGAACGTCTGTTAATACTTGTAGGGTCTTCTGGTTTACTTTTTTTAAAGATTAAATCAAATTCACCGCGTATTTATTATACCAGTAATATTGGGTAGCATTCCGCCGAACACCGTCATTCATGGCTACTTTGGCGGATTTTATGTGATCTATAACCTCAAAAACTCTCTCTTTGGTCCAGGGCTTTAGTAACGTTCCGCTTTGAGAATTATAGAAGTTGCTTAGTTGTTCATCAAAGTTTTTCTTAAATTCACTGTTTTCGCACATATTTAACACTTTTTCGTCGTTTATTCCACCATTGACTTTGTAAATTCACAACAACACTCCCGGCAAACGACGCCATTTTTGTTGTTATGACAGGCAACGCCGCAAGTGTCAGAAATGGGAACCAAAAACTGACAAAGCGGCGGCTCATGACTCGCCGTATTACAATATGGCTAGCCGCATTGAATAACGTTTGGTATCGAGCACAATCCGCCTGATTTTCATTTAGCCGTATTCAATCCGGCTAGTCGTCAATCCGCCGTATTACAAAACAGGGCTGTTTTGTAATCCGGCTAGGCGTATTGTAATACGGCGGATTATACAATCCGCCTTCGACATACACACTGCCACAAGGGCCGATCTTAAATATAGGTTAGGTTAAGAAGATTAGTTAGATTTAATCTATGTATATAAATTGTAGTTTTGAAAATAAATATGATACAAATGCTATCGAAAGTCAACTATGTTTGTTTACCTTTTTTTAAATTCTACTGACGAATGGTATACGACTTCCGTAATAAAAATATCTTCATAACTGAATATATTCACTTATAATCACATTGATTACCTACTTAAAAAACCGACTCCAATCAATTTCTCCAAGATCTCACCATCACAACCTGCCTTGGTGCCAATAGCTGGAGAGCCAGTGAACCCTGGGAGTAACGGTCTCCCTGTAAGGTTAGAAATTTGTATACTTACGATTTATGGCATTCTAAGAGCAATAGCCATGACCTGGCAGGCGTCAGCCCTGCACGTCATCAGCCCCTTTATTTTTTGAACTGTTAAGTAAATTGAATTTCTCATCCACTGTGCGTTTTCTAATTGATCTGTCATATACTTCTGCTTATTGTAATCGCCTGTCATTTTTTTTAAAGATGTACAATAAATTAACTTTATCCTATAAATTTTTCAAACTTACAGAAACAAGTTTTGAAATCCAATTTACTTAATTGTTCAAAAAATAAAGGGGCTGATGACGTGCAGGGCTGACGCCTGCCAGGTCATGGCTATTGCTCTTAGAATTCCATAAATCGTAAGTAAGTATACAAATTTCTAACCTTATAGGGAGACCGTTACTCCGAGGGTTCACTAGCTCTTGGACTACAACGGGATTATCTCGGTTTGTTTTAAAGTCGGTTAAATAAAGAAATAACGAAGTCTGTTGGCGTGATATTGAGATATTCGTCCATTTGTCGTGCACATGCTCAATACAAATTTATGACTTATATGGTGTTGTCATGGATGCCATTATCAGAACTGGACCATATTAAAATGGGACCAATCGGTAAGCAACAGCTTTCAAATAAAAAAATAATCATCAAAATCGGTTCTCCGAGTCGGGAGTTCTGAGGTAACATACTTTAAAAAAAAAATTGAGAACCTCCTCCTTTTTTATGAAGTCAGTTGAAAAACACTTTCTTTTGGTACCTTTACTCTATTTTTCATCACACCTGTTCGGTAAGTGCGCCAATGCGCAGCGGCGATGCGCGCCGTAGATGCGTTATTACGCCCTAGGGCAATCAAGGATTTTCATACACCATGACGTCACACTAGCGCAGCGCCCGCAGCCGACGCAGGCGGGCAGCGGCGAGCGCCGCGCCGGGATTTCTGGATGCTTAGCCAAGTTGCCAATCGCTAGCGCTTGCTAGCGCATCGTCGTTTTCCCTCTCTGTCACTCCTTCATATTAGTGCGACAAAGAGGGAAAACTACGTTGCGCTAGCAGGCGCTAGCGATTGGCAACTTGGCTAAGCACCCTGGTATAAAAATGTTAAAAGTCATCCCTGATTTTCAGAAATGACTTAGACCATTTTACAATAGTTTTGTAACAATATATTGTTTTATTCACTTTTTTGCCTCACAGGTGTGATGAAAAACATTGTGTGGCCACGGGCGGTACAAGAATTATGAACTCGTGTGAAGTAAAGCCCGCGCCTTCGGCTTGGGCGTTACTTTCACACTCGTTCACAATTTTTTATTTGCCGCCCTTAATACACAATGTACTACTGTGTCCCAGGGAGAAGTGACCAGCTTCCTGGGACACACTGTATAAGTCATACTGAACAACTTTTACTATAGGACCAACAAGGAAACCGCGAAATAAAATTTGACTTTTTCATACACTTTGCTTGCGTCTCCATAGGGCGAAAGGTCAAATTTTATATTCGCGGTTTCCTTGTTGGTCCCATAGTAAAATTTGTTCAGTATGACTTAATACAGTGTGTCCCATGAAGCTGGTCACTTCTCCCTGGTACACTATGTATAAAATACTCTACAAATAGGCTGTAATATCTGGAAGACCGTAATTGGATAATCTGAGCAGAACTGCTCATTTTGCAACAACCCACTCAGGTGATTCAGGAAGAGCGCTTAAGTGATTGTTGACCCCTTTCCATTACCTAGGCAAATAGTGCTATTATGTGCGTCACAATTGTGTTGTACAACAAAATGATTGTTGTAATCATAGCACGCCGTTCACGATATAATTTAGCGCTTTGTAAATATAAAACGACATTCAGTGTGCTATTGAAGAATGACAAAAACATTGACATGTTGACCTTCATTCTAATGACGTAAGCTTGTTTGTCATCATTACGTACATCTTTACAGATTTAAATCTCAATAATTATGGATATTACCTCTGAGGTACTTTTTGTTTGCGGGTATTAAATAAAATTAATTTATTAGCCAGATATTGACTCATGTGACCTTAAATTTATCTAGTTTTGATTTTATAATGTTATTAGCGATCCGCACCGGCTTAGGCAAAGGTACAATATTGATGCTACTAAATACTTATCTATTCAAAAATCGGCAAAGTGCCAGTCAGACTCCCGTACAATTTTATTATATTCTATTAATGATATATTCATTTTATAACATTAATTTAATATAAAAAATAGCACTATTAGATAAACCTTACGTGCTAATCAGTGCATATTACTAAATATAATAATAACATTAATAACATTTATAATTCTTACATTTATCATGCATAAAGTAAAAAAACGCATTAATTATTAAGTTGAAATTACATATAATATGTAATATAATCTATGTCAAATAACACATACAGGTTGGGTGATTATTTCTAAAATAATAATAATTATTAAATCTTAAAATTAATTTTAGGCAATATCAATTAAATGAAGTCTGGCAAGTAATAATAAAAATATCAAACAAATAAATTAAGAACTAATTAGGCGCATTTTTAATAATTTAAAAAGACAGGCACCAGTACCATTTATTCATTGGTAAATCATTACAATTAAATTACTATTGTAGTGTTCGGTACGAGTACCTAATAAAATATAGATTCAACGTAGCGATACTATACGATGCGGCTAAAAATGTAGTTTCCGTCATTAAAAAATGTCTAAGTGGCTGTCGCTGGCCAGGGTGTTGTTAAGTAGTGTCAGTGCCTCGTGGAGAGGACAGGGGACGCAGCAAGCAGGCGCCTCCTCTCTGAAGGTACAGCAAAAAGACCACGGCTACGGGGGCCGTAGCTGGCCTGCTACCGCGAACACAGGTTACAGGTTAAAATCATGTGGACTACGAGGTTAAAATCTTTCCCCTTTCTTGTGGGCACCTTACGATGCTTAATGTAATTGTTTTTCAAAAATGTATTTCATTCTAATTCACTTAAAATAAAAGGCTAAGAAGTCTTTAGTTAGGGTAGGGTAGGGTCTTTAGTTTAGGTAAGAAACTTTAGTTTAAAAATAATAAAGCATCTTCTAAATCTAAATCTAAGGCAAAATTATGACTTTCATAAGTGAACATTTTTTTTAATATTTTCACTAATCATATTTATTAGGAAATGTATCCAAAGACGCAAAAAGAAAACGAAAAGTCAAGTCATTTTTTACTACTTTAAAATTTTAAGCTTTTTTTAGTTTATTTGACCGACTACTCCGAAAAATCCTCATCATTAAGTATCACTTTTTTTTTGCTTTTACGAAGGTTTAAGGTCTAGGGCAGTCTTTAGATTACCAAAAATCCTTGGGATATTTTTTTTTTATTTACGTACATTAATGCTATTTTGATGGGTTTTTTATCGTAAAATTTTGAATTTGGTATTTTTTATCCTACTTGTATCAAAGTGAGGACGCTATTTTTTTTGTCAGTAAATGCTTTATTTGTAGTAATACTTTTACAAAAAGAAAATATTAAAAAAAACCAATAGTTTTTTTTATCAATAAATTTCTTAATTTCAGAATTTCTCAAAAAAAAAAATTTAATTCATAACTCGAAAACTACAAAAAATCGGCTAACATACATGGGGTATATTCTGATAGCCCATGACGTAGGGAAGCTAAAAAATTTTTTTTGACGTCAAGGTTTGGACCATCCTGTATATATATGCCTATTATATGTAATATGCCTGTATGTATATGCCTATTATTTGTACAACCATAGTTGTGGTAAACACACAAATAAATGCCTTCGACGGGATTCGAATTCCCATTCAGCTTCGTAGACAGAGTCATAGTCTTAATGGCTCAATTACACTTTTGGTTCCAAAAGTGGGAAAGAAAAGAAATAGGTACAGTCGGTTCTCTAAATCATCTTGTCGTCTCGAAAATTGTTTGTACGAATATTACATTTTTTCATTAGTCATTACACCAATTTTTCGCATAAAGTCATTTCGCCGAATGATCATGTTCCAATTGAATTTTATTAAATCATTTCATTTCGCAACTAAATGGTTGGCAATTCAATCTTTGGGCTTGGTTTTTAATTGGAACTTTTTATAATACATATTTTCATGTGTTATATGGTTTAGTTGGTAAAATATACATTTAGTTAACTAATAACAAAACAGTCGGTTCTGGCGCTTCGACGGCCGCTGCCGCGGCACGCTCGCTTCGCTCGCTCGGCTCGCGCGTTGTAAGGTCGCAGTTTCACCTAACACTCCTTCTCGCTTCGCTCGTCGTCGTACCTAACTGGAGTATGTGAAATGTTTTTTTAACGGTATTCTTTGTAAGGCAAGTTCAGAAACACGGTTATGCTAAAAAGTTTCCACATATAGGTACGCAAAGGATGACGAAACGTTATTCGGCCTAGTGAAAGATTTGACAAATGATGAGTATGCTAAAAGCATTGTGTCATCACAATAATCGGTTTTATAATAATTCTGCCAAATGAAACGTTGTCATACAAAAATTTGCTAATAGTTGGTTGCCAAAGTGAACCATCGGCGAAATGTTGGTTAGCAAATGAAATTCGGGCAAAAAAAGTTCGGAGAAAAGGCAGAACACCGGTACGGTCAATGACAAAATAAGGTGTACACAAAAATGTTCAAAAATATGTCCCAGTGCACTCTAATTCTGTGTAATAAAAACGTCGTAACATATTTTCGAGCGGATTCTTTCGATACTTATTTTTGTACTTGACTGTACATTAGAGTGTCCCGAATTTGACTTTTTTACGCGAGACCTACCAAAAGCCTCTAAATAAATTGTAGATTACGGGAAAAATAATAAAAAAAAATTTAGACTAAATCTTTAGGGCTCTACCATTACCATCGTTTGAAGTTTTCAAATAAAAACTTTTTTAATTCGGCTCCCTGAGCTGAAAATTAATAAATGATATTTTTCATCCAATATAGATTTAAGACAAGCTATAAAATTAAAAATTAGAAGAAAAAATATTTAATGTAATATGGATTTTTTTTAATTATATTTTTCCTATATTTTTTTATTTAATTTATTTTTATAAAAAAAATACTTTTTCGGAAAAATAGAAAAAAATCAAATCTTTACACTGCGGTAGAGCCCTAAAGATGACATACATTTTAATTTTTTTTACTCGTTTCGGAATGTGTGTAAATTTACAAAAAAATTGATGCCTCTCGGGAAACTGTAGCTCAAAAAATTTTTTTTTCCATACATTGACGGGACACTCTACTGTACATGTCGACTTACTCATGATTTTTTTAAATTCTGATTTGTTTGTTTATGGACGGATTCCAAGTGATAGACATGCAATGACAGTACCATTACCATATTAATATCTAGGTGCCAAAAATGACAATATATTGCCTAACACTCCCATACATATTTTAATTAGGTACATGCTTACAACATAGAACCCTCCACGTTCCTCTATAATAGCACCAGTTCACAGCCAGGTATGCATTTAATAGGGCCGCGAATACTCTGTGCTTACCATGAAGTCATGAGCTGCCGCCGTGAGATTAACGCAGACTTACTTTCTAACTTTCCCGCTCATACCAATAATCTGATATGCGAGTATAAGCAGGATGGAAGAAAGTAAGTCTTGCGTTAAACTTGCGGCACAAGCTCTTGATAGGCAGACCCAAGCTATGTTAATCCACACGAGGTAACAACACAACGTTCGCTATTAGGTAGCGATTACCCTTATTAAATTAATTAATGCTATGTTTTTTTAATTTCGACCACTTATCTTTGAATCACGTGGAAAATTCGACGAGATTTGCAACACAAATTCTTGCCTTTAAATTGCGTGTCTAAAGAAGGTTACTAGCCGCTGCACTATCTATGTACCTACCTACTTTTTAACCGTAGGTATGTTTTTAAAATCGTCCACTAATTTTTGAACTTCGCAGCTAATTACAATACTTATACATTTTAACCAAAAATTAAATTTTGTAGTTAGAATGCCTTACCTTATTAATTACTTCTACAATAGGGATGATGACTGTAGTTAAAATAAATTATTTAACATTATGCACGACATAATACACGAAGAAATTATTACTAAGAAATGTAGATTGCAGTAATTTTTTTACAGAATTTATATTTAATAAATTGAAAATAACTTAAAAGAGTACGAGTAGATCATTTGGTAGTACTCAAACGTTACGTCACTTTTGAGTATTTCATAAAATTCCATGGTGGTGATCGCTTTGACAGTTCGAAAAAATATGCTGATTTGACTTGCCAGTCATCATGCCTATTCGGTAACGAGCTCTATCCTAGTCTGTTGTTTTAGGTATGTAATTAAATGTTTCGCGTTGACGTAAATTTCTATATTCTCTGGGTAATTTTCTATTTCTTTTTACTTTTAAGTACGCTTGGAGATTCCACGGTGTGTTCACTAAGCTTCGTGGCAAATACGCCGGTTGCAAAAGTCCCCGAAATCTTGATAAAAATGACAATAGCTTTTGTAACGTTGGATCTCAGCGACGGAGACTTTTCTAATTACCTGCACCGCGTAAGCCTCGATTGATAAAGAATTTTAATTACAATAACGAAACAGTTAGATCACTGCCATTTGGAGTTCAGATCGCAATCACTGCTACAATATACTCATATACTTGCCTATATCAGTTATATTATAATTTCCGCAAGTTCGCATTAGATTAACCCCTGTTCTTATAATCTCAACTTTATCTACTCGGTACTAGGTCGATTTAAAAGCAAGTCCTGTGTTGAGATACCAGTTTGTGACTGTTTATTAGTCGATATCTGACGACTTTACCTGTAGCGGCGGTTTTCCTGCTTATTCCAAGTGAGTAGCCCAACTGGTTAGGAATGGTCCAGCTCAATTCTTGACCTTAAATCAAACGAGTACTGGTGTGTCGAGAATCGAGAATAACGGTTTCCAAGAATTCCAAGTGGTACCTAAGTACTACAGAATCAACAGTACAAGTATAGGTTTGAGTTCATCATCATCATCATCATCATCAGCCTAATATAGTCCACTGCTGGACGTAGGCCTTGTCGGTAGTTGATAAATGTGAACCCACCCTACATTAAGAGATATTAGAATAAACAGTCTTGAAGCATATCTCGAGTATCATTGACGCCTACCCTGACATGGCGCAGTCGGTGGTTATTTAAATACTGATGAAAGTGTATTGGTAGTAATAATAAGTGAGCGGAACTTTGTGCGGGATTAATAAATATGGAAACGGTACTCACGCCGCCCACCCCGTTTACGTACGATCAAAGTCTGTTGAACATTACATCGGGCAGTTTAAGTGACAGTTGGAAAAAATGGAGTAAAGGTTTTAACATATATTTTGATGCGTGTGAACTTTCTAAAAAATCACCGGAGATACAAGTAAATATATTGCTACATATAGTGGGTGAACAGTGTCGGGAATTGTACGAACAATTGAATGTGAAATGTACGACGGTAGGACAAGTATTAGATGAATTTAAAAAATACTTTGAACAAAAGAAAAATTTAACGGTCGAGAGGCATCGATTTTTTACAAGAAATCAGGCAGAGGACGAAACAATAGAACAGTATGTGTTCGATTTGAAGAAACTATCAATGTCATGTGAATTCGGAACTTTATGCGATTCTTTAATTAAAGATAGACTGATATGCGGCATCACAAGCAAGGCTATACGAGAGAGATTATTACGCGAAGCCGATTTAACTTTAGAACAAGCCATGGAGATTTGTAGGGCAGCTATAGTGTCAAAGGTGTATTCCGAGAAAATTATAGAAGAATCCCGCGAGCAATCGGTGCATAAGATAATTAGCGGCAGCGGCGACACTAACCATTTATCGCAGGATAATAATGTGTGGCGTATATCTCAGCGAGGCTACTATGGTCGCGGCCGCGGCCGGTACCCAGCGGCGCGAGGCGGCCGCGGGGCCGCGCGGGGCGCAGGTGCGTGGAGCGGGGCCGGCGCGGGCGCCTGGCGCGCGCCGGGACCCGCCGCGGCGGCGCGCTCGGCGGCCGGCGGGAGCGACGGAGGCAATCGGGGTGCATTTAACGACCACCGAAGTTGTAATAAATGTGGGATGAAGCACGGAAAATCTAGTTGTCCCGCGTACGGGAAGAGATGTCTGAGGTGTTCGCGTATGAATCATTTTTCACGCGTGTGTGGCGTGTATCAAATAGAGGAGTCTGACCACCAGGTAATATATTGTCTTAATAATGATGTAGATGAGTGGTCGATTGACTTAAATATTAATGGTTACAGTTTAAAGTTTAAAATTGACTCGGGAGCTGACGTTAACGTTATACCTTTGCGTTACTTGTGTCGTATCGGTTTAAGTAAGGATAACTTGATAGCGACCAATACGCGGTTACATGGTTACTCGGGAACTACTATAGATGTCATTGGGAAGTGTTTTTTGAAAGTAAATTATAAAGAAAAAGATTATTTCTTAGAATTTAAAGTCGCGGATGTGACGTCTAGTCCTATACTAGGTCGTACCGATAGCAAGCAAATGAATTTGATTCAACGAGTATTTGCGGTTAATATAGAGGACAAATCGAACCTTCCGGCTTTTGTGAAGGACTATCAAGATGTGTTTCAGGGTATAGGTTGTTTGCCGGGCAGTTATAAAATTACATTGAAACGCGATTGCAAGCCAGTTGTGCACGCTCCAAGAAAAGTGCCAATACCACTACGGGAAAAAGTTAAGGCTAAATTAGAGGACATGGAGTGCCAAGGTATCATAGAAAGGGTTGAGGGCCCTACAGACTGGGTCAATAGCATGACCATAGTGAAGAAGTCAAATGGAGATCTTAGGATTTGTTTAGATCCTAAGGAACTGAATTTAGCCATAAAACGAGAGCACTTTAGGTTACCTACGTTGGATGAAATTGTTTCAAATTTGTCAGGTGCTCAGTATTTTAGCACACTAGATGCTATACCATTCGGCCGATACAAATTTTTACGTATGCCCTATGGTATATCATCTGCGTGCGAGGTTTTTCACCGGAAAATTTACGAGAATTTTGATGATATAGAAGGAGTTTGCATGTATGTGGATGACATTTTGGTGTATGCGAAAACTAAATCAGAACATGATGAACGCTTGCGACAGGTGTTAGAGAGGTGTCGCAAGATCAATTTAAAATTAAACTTTAACAAATGTAGATTTGGCTTGGAAGAAATTAAATATTTAGGACATAGAATTACAAGAAAGGGATTATATCCAGATGATAGCCATATCTCAGCCATAACTAATATGCCGAGACCGCAGAACAGTAAAGATGTCGAGCGTCTGTTAGGACTCACAACTTATGTAGGTAATTTCATACCTAATTTATCAGATAAAACCGAACCACTTAGAGAATTGCTAAGAAAAGATATAGAATGGCACTGGACTGAGAGACACGAAAACACATGGAAAATTATACAAAAATGTTTGTCCGAGAAACCTGTGTTGCAATATTACAGCATCACTAAGCCTATTACGCTATCGGTGGATGCGAGCAAGAGTGGCTTGGGGGCGGTACTATTGCAAGATGGCCTCCCGGTGTGTTACGCATCAAAAGCTCTCACAAAGACTGAACAGAAATACGCACAAATTGAAAAAGAGCTTTATGCATGCGTATATGCATGTGAAAAATTTTATGGTTATATCTATGGACGCTCAGATATAACCATTGAAACTGATCATAAGCCTTTGATTAGTATTATTAAGAAACCTATAGTAGACGCCCCACCGCGACTACAACGCATGCTGTTAAGGCTTCAACCCTATACTTTCCAGTTGGTGTACAAGCCAGGTAAACTGTTGCATATAGCGGACGCGCTGTCGCGCGCTTACGAGCCGAGCGCGGGCGCGGCCGACGCCGGCGCCGCGCGCGCGCTGAACGACGAGCTCACGGAGGCGGTGCGGGCCGTGTGCGCATACAACGAATTAACAGATACGCATTATTTATCTTTACAGAAAGAAACAGAACAGGATGATGAGATGCGACTGTTAAGAAAATACATAAGAAAAGGATGGCCGGAAGAGAAGAAAGACGTCGAGGACCCTATGAAGCCGTACTGGCAGTATAGAGAAGATCTGACAGAAGGAAATGGTTTATTATGGAAGGGATGCCGAATAATAATACCTAGAAAATTACGCACCGAAATGCTTCATAAAATACATTATGCGCACTTTGGTCTCGAAAAATGTATGTTAAGAGCGCGAGAATTGTTATTTTGGCCAGAAATAAACAATCAACTAAAAAATTTTATTTCCAACTGTCAGGCATGTTTAACTTTTAGAAAAAACAATACTAAAGAAGAATTGATTCCACACGAAGTACCTAGGAGACCATGGTCCAAAGTAGGTATAGATTTATTTCAGGTTAATGAAAAAAAATATATGTTGATTGTTGATTACTACACCAAATACGTAGAAGTACGCGAATTACGTAGCACACTCTCACATGTGATAATTGATGAATTAAAGTGTTCATTTAGTAATCAAGGTATCCCGGAGATAATCGTATCTGATGGTGGCCCTCAATTTGTTTCGCGGGAATTTAATAATTTTGCAAAAGAATGGCAATTTAATCACGTACGCTCATCGCCCCGCTATCCCCAGTCTAACGGTCAAGCGGAACGTAGTATTCAAGTGGTAAAAAATATAATTAAAAAATGCAGTTTTACAAGGACCGATTTCCGACTAGGTATCTTAGAATACCTAAATACTCCACTTAGTAATAATTTACCCTCTCCGGCAGAAATGCTTCAAAATAGAAAGTTACGTAGTGTTTTGCCGCTACGTGAAACAGTGCTTGATATGACAACGGACCCCAAAGTTAGAAACATTTTGATTAATCGTCAAATTAAATTTAAAAAATATTACGATCGAAACTCTAATAACTTGATTCCTTTAAAGGTAGGAGAAAAAGTGAAAGTGAGACATGAAAACAATAAAATTTGGATAAACGGCACAATTTGCGACATATTAAGAAATCGATCATACAAAATTTTAATGTATAACGGTAGTAAAATAATAAGGAACAGACGTCACATCATAGCGGACTCTCAACACCGTACGGAAGCCGACCCGGAGTGCGGGTTCGAATTTGACCACATACAGCCTACGTCAGCACAATTCGCGTCAACGTCGGCTCCCGATTCGAATATTGTTAACTTAAATGCAAACCAAACTAATGCTTATGTAACTCGTTCCGGCAGGACAGTGATACCTCCCAATAGATGGGGTAATTGGAGAAATTGGAATTAAATTGTGCCGATCATCTGGATACTGATTATAGTTATTAGCTAGCATTATTAATAATAATATTGTATACCTATAAGATAAGTTAAATAAGTCACCTTACAAATAATACAGGGTGTTTTTGTCGATTTGCTTTAAATTGGAGGCAGCATGCCTTATGTTATTTAGGTCAAGTACCTATAGGTTATTTCTCTAAGAAAGTAGTTTCTTAACACTTACTGTTATTGAATTATCAAAATAATAAAATAAAATAATATAATTATACATAGGGTAGGTAAATAATGTGAGTAGTGTTTGTGATGTTAACAATAGGTATACCTATCTCTAACCTACCCTAGTTAGTTAAAAAAAAAAAAAAAAAAAAACTCTTTACAGTGCATTACGAGTATGTTCAGAAAATGTTCTTTTTAAGAGTAAACTTATGCGTAGAAAGTTTATTTTATTCGCACGGCATGGTAGGTATAATAGTCTGGTTTTCCTTGTATTATGCATTGTAAGATGTTGTATGTTATACATCTTGTATCATAAATAACTATTCATCGTTGTACCATTATAAGATAATAAAAATAATAATAATAGCCCCGTGCTTTGCAATCTATGATAATTCATATATTGGCTTATGTACTGGAGGAGTGAGCAAAAATATTGAAATAGCATAATGCATGCAATCAATGTATACTTTATAATATTATTCATAATATTAATATAAATGTTAATTAACTTTGTTAATGTACTTTTCATTTGTTTTTAAGAGAGGAGATGTCGGTAGTTGATAAATGTGAACCCACCCTACATTAAGAGATATTAGAATAAACAGTCTTGAAGCATATCTCGAGTATCATTGACGCCTACCCTGACAGGCCTCTTCTATTAACTATGCGTATAAACGCATTAGGAGGTAAACGCCCATAATAGCCACGCTGGGCAAGCGGATTGGCGATCGCAGGAATGTGTCCACTATGATGACGCTGCTGCCCGTCATCGATCTTTTATAAAATAATGGCCAGTGACACTGACACTTCAATCCCTTAGTCGACTCTTACGACACCCGCAGGAGTTGGGTTGGTGACAAATGTATTCTTACGTCACCACACGGGTTGAGTTTGAGGGTTTCGGTTTGAGTTCACAACTACATATTATTATTTCCTAAGTAGGTACATAAATGTCTCCCTCAAGTTAAGGTTGCACATTGCGTCCCCTATGCCGTATCATGCATCATGTACAACTTAGCTTAGGTTGAGTTATAGGTAGGTAGTTACTTATTTAAAAAATCGAGTGACAACAGAAATAGTTTTGCTATGTATAGTGTGCAATGTCATTGAGCTAAATTGGATTTTTGTGCTAATTTTAACTCGTGCCAATTACTTCAAGCAAACATTCTATTTTCATTCCTGTCACAAGTTTTAATTTAGGTAGCATACAATGCGACATACTCTCTTGTTTATTTACGTTTATTAGGCGAGTAGCCAATATTGTGATATTCTTAATAATTAGAGGTACTTATAGTATTGATAATTACGTAGCTTTGACACGCTACAACACTATGGATATGGAGACAGGCGCGAATTCTTGGGGAGCAATGGGGGCACTTGCCCCCCTCTTGACACTGGACTTAGGTAGGAGAGACCGGGGCAAGACGGGATAGTTAAGGAAAAAATCGACTGATTATTAAATTATGATGCTTAATAAAAATCTCTTACAACAAAAGCAACACTTATAGTTTTAACTAACATATGTTTTATCTTTTATGGCACTAAATCACTTATTTTTTTTGCAATTAGGAACTGGTTGTTACATGTAAAAAATCCCGTTTTGCCCCATCGTTGGGGCAAAATGGGAAACGCTATGGGGCAAAACGAGCACACCTTTAATCGGGTTGGCAACCTTCACAAATATGTGCCTCTTGCACGAGTTATAGGCCCAGCCATAGCACACACTGCAAATAACCCATCCTTCAGTGGACTGCGAATATAAGTACCCACAAGTACATGCAAGTACATACAATCATCAACGTCGTCAGATGAATTTACATCCGTGTCACTTTGTTTTGTTTGTTGGTCTGTCTTACGCTTATAATTTCGTACCATTGTGTTTGCAAACAAATATAAAACAGTTTTATAATCAAATTTGAAATTATCTACTCATATGGGGCAAAACGGGATAGTATCCCATTTTACCCCGACCATTTTGCCCCAACGGACAGATTTTACAAAAATATCAACAGTTCTATCCTACAAAATAATTGTTCGTAAAAGCAACCTAAATTCGTTAGTTTTACACTCATGCAACATGTATATAGTAAGGAATAACAATAGCACTGATATCTACCTTTATGCACATCGATCAAAACCAAAGAACTTCTTAACAAATCACCAAAAATCAGTTCTTTCTTGCTGTGCGACAAAAACAGGTAGTGACACGCACCCGCCGCTTTGACTCGTGTGAGGCGACGGAAGTTGGCGCGAATGACGCTGTGTTGTGCTCTATTGCGCGCACCAGTTACGCACACAAGTACATGTCCCGTTCTGCCCCGAGCTTCGTTTTGCCCCGGTCTCCCCTATGCCTAGGTGCTGTTTTTACCATAAAATAGTATCATATCATTGATCAATGCCCACCCTGAACGAAGTCCTGGAGTTGCGCATGTGGAGACAGAAGATGACCATTGAAGAGGAACAAATCATTCTCAAATCATTGATGTTAAGATGATCGCCTAACCGTAAAAAACTCATGTGACGAAAATTTTATTTGTTACAAATACCTACTTAACAGCCTAAATAATCTGTGGATCTAATTAACCTACTCGTATACCCAGAATGAAGTAATTATTTATAAATAAAACTGAATACTTTTTCCGGCTAATCTTATCCAGATGGGCAAGATAAAATATCGAATATACCTAATATACTTTCGTTCCGATTTAAAAGGATATTTCATGAAATTGTTTATCAGATTGTTACTTCTCCATATCTCCGCATTGATACTTTAATAAAATCCTTTTAATCTTTGTGACCGATAAATTTGTCGGCGTCGCGAAATTGAACTCTCATTGCATTAACATTGTGCAGTTTGAAGACATTGCCGACTTCGGGCATGACTAACGCGAATTAGTTGATTCAGTAATACAATCGGTAATCAATCGAGCAAGGCGCTGAGATTTCGCATGATTCCGCCTTGCACTGATAACGACAACTGAGAACGAGGCGCCGCCGCCGGTATAGCGTAGTGTAGACGCCAGTTGCTCGCGCCAGCTGCACTCCGCCGCGCGCACTTCGCTCAAATCACTCGCGAAAAACTATCGGAAAATTACTATCGACCTTCACGCAGCCTTACGTGCCTTTTTCAAGCATATCAAACGCATTAGTTAATGCATTCCGATTTAACGCGTAGTGCGTCGTTCCGAATCCACAAACCATGTTTGCCATGGTCTGACTTCATCGTAAACATTGCAAGTTGGGTTCAATATGAAAAATAATAAATCTAAGCCGCTCGTCATCATTCAGTGCTATGAAGTAAGTTCAGATACTTAGTGCTCCTATTATAAGTAGAGCGAAACAATGTTTGATTATAATGCTATTACTGACATAGAGAGTTACAACTGTAGGCAAGTGATATTTTATTATCTAGGCAGAATCACAAGCCATAAAAAATACACATCATATGATTTGTTGATTATACATCGCCGTGCCCAACCCATATCATGTATCAGTTCGATCGTGTCTAATCAAAATCGATATTATCTGTACGTAGAAATATTTTTATGAATGTAGGTATGTACCTATAAGCAAATCTGTACCTGCTCACAGCAATACAAATATAATAAATTATCAATACCAAAATAAAAACTGGTTTGCAGGTTGAAGTTATTATTTACGTTTCGGTTTCCGTTAGGTAAGTGCATATGTAGGTATATTATGTTATGATTGCCAATTGTTGTTGTCAACTCGACACCGGTCGTATCGATCAACAGCACCATACCATTACAATCACAAAACAAAAGCTCGTGTTAGTCAACAGCCACATTTCAAGAGTTTCGATATTGTTTGATAACAACAACAGATAATGAAGTTGGTGAAGAATATTTCCCAACATTGCACAGGACTGGAGGCACGGTGTGGTCGGTGTGTTTTAAACACATGAGACCACAATCTGCTTAAAGTACCGTACCGTACATTCAAGGAAATCGATCTTGCCACTATTAAAATAATAAAGTTCAAAAAGGTACGCGAATACATCGTACGCCGCGTCTCTGCCCTCGCCTAGTATGCGGCTATAAGTAAGCCCATTTCATATTCAGATAAAAAATATATACATTTTTTTTTTTACCGTAC
Organism: Thaumatotibia leucotreta; assembly: GCA_025490895.1. Taxonomy (NCBI): domain Eukaryota; kingdom Metazoa; phylum Arthropoda; class Insecta; order Lepidoptera; family Tortricidae; genus Thaumatotibia; species Thaumatotibia leucotreta. Next base: position 111,949 of record JALPQI010001021.1, read on the forward strand.
CTATAATGGTAGACAATTATAAAAAAGAATTAAGCAAGCCTATAGTCCTTGAACTTACAAATATAAGACATTTATTTCGAGTTTAAAGGATGTAATTTAGACAACAAACACATTGGACGAATTGGGCGATGCCCTGCAATTAGCAACTTGATACGATAGAGCTCAACTTAATTAAAAAAAAATTAATTGTCCGAGACCACGAGTGCCGTGCTCCCGTCGGGAGGTAATTTTCGAAGCAGATACGTGATAAGTCTTGTCAGTCAGGTGTGCGAAATTTCTGATAGTCTAAAATTCTAAAACAGTACGTTGGGAAATATTATTCACCAATACCATTATCGGTCGTTTTAATATCAAACAGTATCAAGTGTCGACACTATTGACCTAGAGAACTTGTTGTTTTGTGATTTTTCAGATGCTGTTTTGAAATTTACTATTGATCGGTCTAAACGCCCGGTGCCGGTGTTCGAAGTCGACCACAACATGCTTGCATGATTTTTGACGATTTATCCTACCTATTCCCGCCCGTATCTACATACATATTCGACTATATATTTATTTAGATACAACAATGAATTATATATATTATTATCTTTAGTTTCACTCGCTGAAGTCGCTGACGATATAAACAAAGTTCATTGTCAGTGACGAGCCGACGAGGTCGTTTTTCAAGCTTACTCGTACTGTTCCTAGAAAAAACTTCGTGTGATAGGGACTTTATTATACATTTAATTATGAGATTTCCATAATAAGTAAAATATATTAGCGATTTTACGACGAATGATTGATGATGACCGAATTACATCTGACACGATCTGTCTAGGTATAATATTTCTGTTTCTATCCGCTCTACACGGCAAATGGTCGAGCTCAGACATGTAGCTAGTATTCCCAATTTTTCCAATATTACTGTATGGAAATTTACCATTTGGAATTATTTGTCATAGTGCAACAGCACATCACTAAACGTGTGTAATAGAACGAGATTGTTTTACTTCTCTGAAGCATTATTATGTATGTGTATCCCTTACATTGCTCTACGTAGGGTTTATGTAACTATTTAAACCAGGGACCGAAATCGGTATTTTACAAAAACCTCGAAATAGCTCAATATTTTAAAATGTTGTATACTCTTCTTTATGTAGTGCTCAATATTTTATGTAATTTACAATATCATATTTTTAAAATACTCCATTAACTTACAATTTATATACTGAAAAACGAAAAAGAACCGTTCTCTTTGTATGGAGAAAATAACGGTTCCGGTCCCTGGTCCCTACTATACGATGTATCCCATTCACGCTTGGCTTAGAACCCTAATCATTTCCAAGAAGGAACAATGTGTTTGTGGCTTTTTACCCATGCTTTAATTTATACTCGTAAAATCCCCCAAGGTTACAAAGATTGCATTTTTCCTCGTATAGGTACCTAAGTTTCACGTCGATGTGAATATAGATATGTTAATTTTTGTACGTTTAGAATTACTCAGCCAATGATCATAATACCTAATTTAGGCACTTGACATGTTCGGATATGATTTCAGTAGGTAGATTTAAATATGTTTAAATTAAACGAGAAATATTTTGGGTACGTGTGCCCCGTGTCACAAAACATTAAGCATACATTGCATACAATTTGACAAAATTATATTATGTCCGATAAGCGAAGTTGGCCATTTCGTAGAATTGTACTTTACATCTCACACAGGCATCTTAACCGACGGCATTACGCGAGAAACCTGCGCCTAAATGTTTCCCTACGGTTTTGGGGCTCTACCTCTGTGCCCTAATCGTCCAACAACATACTTAAAAGGTGGTGACTGTTGCCGGATTCGAACTATTTCATCGACTAAATCCCGTGACTTAGTAATACGAGATGGATCCGGTAATTTGTAAAATCATGGTCAAAATAATTAGATTTAGATTAACATAGATATAAAATTATGGGTAATGGATAGCCACAATACACGTAAATTCACATTAGGCACTTTATTGGTGATTTGATTACTAAAAAAATACTACTTAAAGTTTAAAGTGCTCCCGCCAGTTAAGAAGATACTGATGATTATCGAAATTACCTAACCCCGATCACTTTCATGCGTGCATATAATTGTAGGTAGTTTGGTGCATTGTGTAAATGTGTTAAATGTTCGGGTATGCAGCGTCCAAATATATTAGGTTCGCATGTGAGTATGTACGGTACGGAACGAAATATTGCGAAGCATAACCTAATCATGTGCAATTTTATTCACATAATTACAAATCTCTTCGCCTATTCTTAAATAGACGAAGCTTGATATAAGAAGAGAGACTTTCGGTTGAGTTTTTGTTGATCGATTATGATAGAGATTTACTCCGTGCGGCAATTTTCTCATAAGAATTACTTTTTTCTAGCCGGTCACATGAAAGCGATTAATGTAGGTAGGTGCTTAAACTTGAAACACGTTCAACGTTAAGTACCTACCTGGTACTACTCTACCTACTCATTATTATTTATTTCAGTTACCCTAATATTCTGTCATTTTAGTTATAAATGAATTAATATTATCGAGGGCTTAGAATTGCATTTGTAGTGATGTTACTAAAAGTAACACTCATAACTTAAGTTGACCCTTAATGCGAATGTAATTAACTTTACTATCAGTTAAATGATACCATTTATGACAGTACAGTAGTCGAGAAAATTTAAACATAGAATGCCTGTGATGTTGCAATGTACAATTAATTACCTACACACGATAGGAACTTCCGATGTCATGTTAGTGATCCTTTCCCTTGTTTTTTTTTTGTTTACGGAAATTTCCGAATTTTTTGTATATTATTGCCACAATGAACATGAATATATCCATTGCTCTGAAGCTAATTGAGACAGAAAGAAAAATAATTATTTGAGACTACATAAAAACAAACACGAATATAAAATACAAAATAATTAGTGCCACTAAATTGTCCCAATTCAGTATATTGCTGGGCTGTAAACACAGTCCAGCGCTGGTCTTCCATTGGAGACATTATTTAGTGAGGACGAGACAGAAATATTCGAACGTATCCATGAAAATACGAGGAGAAAGGATTATTCACTAGACTTGTACATGTACATTGCACTCACTAATTTATCTCCATCTACCTTTTTGCTTAATAATGAATCAGAACCATAATATTTACTCGTTTTAAAGGTTATATAAAGTGCATGGTCCTATTCTAAACAATCTACGCATATAAAATTTAACTCATTTTTATATTTAGGATCGCCAGCCAACACTGCCTCTTCGAAAGATGGAGACAGCTCCACCGGAAAGTGGGGTAAACGGGCACCAACAATTGAAGCGGGAAGTCGGCAACGGGCACACGCAGCAAATACGCGAATCTTTCAACGGGCACGCACAACCAAAGCACAATTCGAACGGGCACATAAGCGAAGCTTTAAATGGGCACATGCTACAAAAACGCGAAGGTTTGAACGGGCAACAGAATTCGAATGGGCATTCGCAGCAAAAACGACACCCGGAGAGCCCTCCTCCGCCACCACCAGTAAGTTTTTCCAATGAATTCTAGAAACATATTAGTCGCTACAATGAAACTACGATGCTTAAAAATATGTGAACATGCGCTCAGATTTTTATGAACACCATGGCCGCTCCAATTTTTATTATGGCGAATATTGTAATACAGTCCTAGGCTTGGGAAGGTTGGCTGAAAATGTGTCTGGAGCAGCGTCTAATCGTCACGACCTTTGCATACATTTTATATGACAATGGGTATGGGTGACAATCAGACCGCATACGTATTTTTTGGGAATGACCCGGGTAAGGGTTACAAGGGTGAACTAGAAAAATGGAAATTTCTAGCTAAACCTTGTCACTCTTAATAAAGCCTTAGTCGCATTTATAGCCCTGATCGGAGGAATTAACTAGTATTGGCTATGGCAATGACATTCGCAATCATCATAAATTCTAATTTGAAATTACAACATTTTCCTCGTCCATAATTAGCAGTGTACATACACTCACTTGTGTAGAATATTATCTTTTCTTGAATATGGTTTACATAGCCTATAGACTGCAGGATATCGATAAATTTATGGTTGGTTATATAATGAATTAATCTGTATACCTATGTATAGGTCTGTATACATTTGTTTATAATTAATCTGTATACATTTGTTTAATCTTCTCATACCAGAATAGGTATCATTAAATTCTTTAAATATTTATATGCTCGTTTCTGAAATTTGTTGTGTATTAGCAATAGGCATTTCATTGGCAGTGCAAATCGCAAGCAATTTAAACTTTGCATCATAATTTGCTTATAGTTAATTGACCAATTGATAAATCAGTTACGAAAACTGGCCTTGATAACAAACTGTATCTCGTTTTAACTTCCTTTTAGATGCCAGCGGCAAACGGTCAACAGAACGGAGAACATAAAAAACTAGATATAACGCAATCGATTCCAAAAACACTTAACACAGATCTGGTTAACTCTTTAAACCAAAGAAATGGTTCGTTGGCACGAACGCCGACGCCCGATTACAATAACAAGACGGATTTTAAGACACAATTTAAATTGAAGAGCGTGAAAGATGACAAGGCCGAACTGGACTCGCTAGAGTCGTATACATTAAAGAACCCTGCGAATGTACAACCAAAGCCGCCATCGAATTACTTTGTGAAAGCTCCGAACGGGACAGCCACGATGAAAAAACACCTCAGGCCTGTTTCCGTTACAATAGGGGAATACGCTGGTGGTGGGAACAGTCGCCGGGAACCATCCAAGCTGGAGTTCCTCAACGGAGACAAGCCGGACGGGCCTCTGCCTGCAGATGATGATGAACATATCTCCAATAGACTTCAGTCGGAGCTAGCGCTCACTCTTTCTAGGTCCAATTTACGCAAAAAGACTGACGCATTGGTAAGTAACAAACATAGTGGACAAGCATTTGTAATAAATGTATAAAGTAACATAAAAACATTGAATCTTTTTCAGGGTTATCAGATAGGTCCAGATAGCCAGATAACAGATAACAACGAAGATAGTGATTGGTCTATTGACAAAAATTTTCACGCCAGATATGGAAACAATATATTGCCTTTACCACCGAGCATAACAATACCAAAAGTAGCAAAACTAAAGCATTGAACGGGCGTTACAAATATCTTCAAATTATCTTAATTGCGTCATTGTCTATTGTCTTTACACAAAGATGATATAAAATACCTATAAGAGTATGTAAGAAATAAGTACCTAACCTTACCTATACTTATCTACCTAACAACACAACACCTTAATGTTTTTAACCATATTTATGAACCGATAAACAAGCGTACACCACAGTCTTTGCTTGGATTTGGGATATAATTATGTTATGAATCTGTAATATTTCGGCTCGGGTTGAGATTACTAGCTTTGTAGAACTACTTCTAAAGGGCTTGTTCATTAATCACGTTATACGATTTTGGCCTATTTTAGACCCCCCCCCCAACCCCCATGGTGATACTTGGTGATATTTCCAGGACCCCCCCCCCCCCCTAGCCAATATGACGTGTAATTTTTTGCAACTTAAGTAGTAATAACACTTCAATTTACGTACTTTATTTAGCACACGTGATGGGAAAAGCTTTTTTGCCAACAACGAGGTAAATATCCACTTTGTTTTAAAACTCAGTTCAGGATTTGACATCTGGTTAAAAATTACACGTATGGTGATAATTGGTGAGTTTTTCTTGACCCCCCCCCCCCTCCCCCTATACAGTATGACGTGATTAATGGACAAGCCCAAAGATGTGATTCTCATTTCATACCGAATTATCATTAGGTACCTACATAATTAGTTAATTAGGTATGGATACATTATAGGTAACGCTATGAATGTAACCTAGTTGACGGTAATGGATGTTTATATCATGTTTATATAAAACATGATATCAAAATCGAAATAATATAAAAGTCCCCCAATCTAAAAAAGAGAGGGTGTATTTTTTTGGTAGTATCTACCCTTCATCACTTCTTTTCTTCTATTTAGTCTTTATTTCTACCAATATCAAGAACACGATCTGTTTCGATATGCACGAGTGAAGTAGGTAATAAATAACTGGCACTACCACTTCGTGTGAAAGTTCTAATTGAAATAGGAAAATGGTGGAGGCGCAAAGATTTTTTACAGGAATGCTAGTTTTCTCAAATATTAAGCATTATCGCGAAAGCATAATTGTTTTCTAAGAATTTTCAAAAATACTTTTCCTATTCAGAATTACGAGCTCTTTTGATCCTACTAATACTGGGATAAAAAAACATGGTCGCGAAAATGCCTAAATGAGACTTAAAACAATATTATTTTTTTCTTAATTATTTATTATTATTTTTGTTTCAGGCCGATGCAGGTCGATGATTTGAAGATCCCTGTGATTTGTGATTACAATTAGTTTAATAATCGTGGTTCATGTCGCGTAAAATATCACATACTTAATATCACATTAATTAAGTAAGTTATCCTATCATATTTATAAACAAAATGTATAAAATAACAGGTTGTTATAATCATCCAATTGCCACTTTGCCAGTCCATGATAAGAATTACAATTCGCCATTTTGGAACACATTGTCTTAAATATGTTATACAGACGAAGGTTGTAATATTTAAATTACCTACTCACTTCTAAGTAACGTTCATGTTTTAAAGAGCTACATAATAATATGCTTAACACCGCCAAACGTAGATAATGATTTTATTCGAAAAGATTTTAGGTACAATCATATGTTAATATCGATATAATTGAAGCGCCAAAATATGTGTCTTATTTATTTTATTACCGGTATGTCCTTTATTAAGATAGTGTATACATTTTACTGGCGCGTCATTTGTATCGTTATTGCGTGCTACAGGTTTTTTTGTATGTAACTCATACAAAAAAACCAAAAGGTTACAAATCTTTCCTGTGGACATATGCTTTAATATTAAGGGCTCTAGAACCCTAATTTTCTTGTTGGACGAAAACAAGCCGATAGGTGGTTTCTGGTTCATAAGAATGATGTAGTCAAAATCTAATTTGTATGTCCCAGAACCATTAATAACTGTCGCAATGTCCACAACAAAAACGCCCGTTTTCGCGAACGCTGTATGACCCTATTATCAGATAATTAAGATAGTGTTGTAATTTATTTCGTGCAGTATGAAGGGTAGATTTTCCTGTTATTTATTAATTTTATTATTAATGGCAATTTAATAGATAATCAAATATTGCTCATCTCATGAACGTAAAGCGTAATACGATAATTATGTTGGTCAGTCTTTAATTACGTGACCTTGAATGTTGAAAGTGTTGAAACATATAATTAAATAGGTATTATAATAGTTTACGTGTATCGTATGTTATTAGCTAAAATTAGTCGTCAAATGTATTAGTACGAATTGCTGTCGAATTTTATGGATTACCTAAGTCATAATCGTAAATAATAATAAACAATTGAATATTTATGAATATGGTGTTTTCTTATATTGTTTTAAATTGCACCTACCCTTTCATTAACCCTATTATATTCATACCTATATCAGAAAAAATATTCATAGGTACCTATAAATTTTTCATTGAAAACACTGCAAAAATGCTGGTTTTAAATATATTTATATAAAATTAATATGATTGAAGAAAGGATTAACCATTTAAGATCCGATTATTAAAAAATAAAAAAGTAATACCTACTTGCTGTATTCGTTTGTATTGTAGATACTAACTGTTAGGAGTAGGGGTCGGAACTATGGGTGCAAAACTTTAACAAAACTTGTCAAGTGGACTTGACATAGCACATACACCCATAAAATATACATATACATATCTACACAACCACACATTGTAAGTTGAAGATTCCGAGATAGGGAATAAAACTGGATACAGATTTTTTAATAATAGGTATTCGTATTTTTCGTGGCTAAAGTGTTCCCATATGTCAATTTTAAAGTTTTGTTAAAGTTTTGCACCTGTTAGGTATGTGTCTAAGGGTGCTACGGGAGGGTGCACGACCATCAAACAAGCGAGCCAGTTTAACACTGATTTATTCCTGCATTACAAAACAGGTTATGCATACAACTGCATGTGCACTCACACGCTTACATATCTAACATCCCTCCACCTTATAGCTAGAACTATACTTATCTAACACCTCAAAATTACTTGGTCTTAACCTAAACACAATTCACTAGGTCTCACTAATTAATTGCATCCATCCGCATCGCTGTCCTGCATTTGCGGGGGGGTAGCAAACAGGGGGCTGATGGCATGTCGTCGCTTAGCTGCGTAGTCGACACGTGGTGTTGACGGACTTCCTGTCTGAGCCAGATCAAGGGCCGCTAGGCTGGCAGATACATCCAGTCTCTCTCCCTCTTCTGGGGGCGGTGGCGTTTGCTCGCGAGCTGCAGATGCTGCAGCGGCAGTCGCCGCGACGGGCGCCGAAGACGTCGTAGGCATGTCTGGCACGACATCGGGATCCCACTGCGATTCACTTTGAATAGGATATGGGTGCCCCCTTAGTTGATCAATGTGTCTTGTTACTATGCAGTCCAGCTGTGGTATGTAAATTTGGTACATAACGTTCCCGATCTTCTCTTTTATGATACCTTCGATCCATGTATATTTTTTATTATTATTAATATATTTAGTTAACCACACGTTGTCATTAACTTTAAAAGGCGGTCGTTGAACACCTTTGTAATATTTAGCCTGTAAGGACTGGTGGTTTTCCACAGTTTCATTGAGGGCTGCGGACGAAGGAGACGGCGCACATGGATTGATTAAATCTAGTCTCGAACGTAACTCGCGGCCGTAAACTAACTCAGCGGGCGATTTACCAGTGGTACTATTTTTGGAATTCCTGTAGTCAAATAAAAACTTATGTATTTTCCCCTGTAAAAGTTTACTATTTTGGCTACTTAAAATGATTCCCTTAAGGCCCTTTTTTATTATTTTTACAAATGATTCTGCTTGCCCGTTACTCGATGGATGGTAAACGGGAGACAAGACGTGTTTTATACCGTTAACGGCGCAAAATAGATTGAAATCTTGTGATGTAAAAGAAGTGCCATTGTCGCTCACCAGCGTGTGAGGTATGCCAAATCGGGACATGAAATCATATAACCGCTCAATAACCGCTTTCGAACCATATGACGAAAGCATATCGTAACACTCGACCCATTTGCTATACGCGTCTACAACAATTAGGTACACGTGATTATTGAACGGTCCTAAAAAATCAACATGTAGTCGGTAAAATGGATGTGGGGGCGCCGGCCAGCTCGCCAGCGGCGCGTGCGGCGGCAAGCTGCGCAGCGCGGCGCACACGGCGCACGCGCCCGCCAGCCGCTCCAGCGCGGCGTCCACGCCGGGGAACCACAGTCGCTTGCGCGCCTCGGCTTTCATCTTCACTATACCAAAGTGTGAACTATGTAATTCATTACAGATGTCCATTCTTAATGACGAAGGAATTACAACTTTATGCCCTCGCATTAAGCATCCATTTTCATACGATAACTGTGATCGACAAAAATAATACGGCATTAAATCGTTATCATTCGTTTTCCTAGGCCACCCGTGCATTACATAATGCTTAACCCTGTGAAGTACTTTGTCGCGCTCGGTTTCACGTCGCAGGTCGGCCAGCGTTACGGGCAGGCTACCCTCGACCACAAAATTAACGTAAGCGGTCCTCTCGCATTCCTCGACCTCACCCCTCCCCGACCCCGCTCCTCCCGCTCCCTCGTCCACAGCTGTCGCTTGGGCCGGAGGGAACGCTCGCGATAGATAATCAGCACTATTTTGTTTACTACTTACATATTCTATTGTGTAATTATAGGCTGATAAAAATATCGCGTAGCGTTGGAGTCTATTTGCAGAAATTTCAGGGATGCCTTTGTGAGGGCCGAATATTGAGAGTAGTGGCTTGTGGTCCGTTCGGAGTATAAAGGGCTTTGACCTTCCGTACAGATACTGATGGTAACGCCTAACGCCAAAAATTATAGCCGTTGCCTCTTTTTGAATTTGCGCATATTTTTTTTCAGCTGACGTAAGTGTACGGGAAGCGTAAGATATGGGTCTTTCCACTCCGTCTGTACCTACTTGTGAAAGGATGGCCCCTAACCCGACAGGTGATGCGTCCACAGTTAAAATTAAAGTAGCATTCGGATCAAAATGGGCCAAAGTACTATCTGAAGCAAGAATATTTTTTACCTTCTGAAACGCGTCATCGTGCAAAGAATTCCATTCCCATTTTGTATCTTTTTTTAATAAATCGAACAATGGGCTTAATATTGACGATGCCGACGGTACAAAGTTCCGATAGTAGTTGGCTAAACCTAAAAATGATTGCAACTGAGATAAATTTATGGGTTTAGGTGCTTTTAAAATGGCCTTGACCTTATCCGGCGACTTCCTGACCCCATTTTTATCTATGACGTGTCCCAGATAAGCGACTTCATCCTTGAAAAATTCGCACTTATTCAATTGGACAGTTAGTTGTGCATCTTCTAACCGCTGCAAAACCGCTATTAACCTATTCTTATGCTCGGTTTTATTCGCACCCGTAATTAAAATGTCGTCTAATAAAAAAAATATTCCATCAATTCCGGCTAGTACGCATTCCATGGCGCGCTGAAATATCGCAGGTGCACAAGCCAACCCGAAAACTAGTCTGGTATATTTAAATAAGCCCCTGTGTGTATTTATACAAGTTAGATTCTGCGATTTTTCTCCAAGGACGAACTGGTTATACGCCATAGATAAGTCTATCTTGCTAAATTGAACGCCGCCGTGTAGTTTAGATAGTAAGTCGTTAACAGATGGTAGTGGATATTGATCGATTAACAATTGTTTATTGATTGTGACGGAGTAGTCGGCACATAACCTTATGCTGCCGTCTTTCTTTAACGCGGGTACTATCGGTGATGCATAGTCCGAATGCTGAACGGGTTGTAATATACCTAACTCGATTAACCTATCCAATTCCTTATCATTTTTTTCCTTTAAAGCATAAGGCACCTGTCTAGCTTTGAAGAATATTGGTTTAGAGTCCGGTTTTAGCCGTAAGTCAACGGTGTATTTATTAAATGTTCCAAGGTTACCTGAAAAAACCTGAGGAAATTTTAAAGACAATTCTTTTATAATTTCTCGGTCGCTATGGTGATGGCGGTCGGCGCGGGAAGGAGTCTCGGCTACGGCGTTCACGGCGTGCGCGCCGCGCTCCGCTGGCGTTAATTCTAGGTTAAAAGCGCGAATAAAATTTCTGCCAAGTATGGGTGGCCCCCCATTCCTAACAACATACACGGATACCAAATGAGTTTCCCCTATGTACGAAATAGGTACTGTAATTATACCTATTGTTATTAGATCACCGCCGCCGTAATTAAATAATTTCTTACTTGTTCGCGACAATGGCCATTCTTTAAAGTAGGAATTATATGATTTTTCTGAAATAACACTTACCGCTGCCCCGCTATCTATTTCGAACTCCAAAAATAGATTACCGACTTGAACCCGCTCCGTCATAGGCTCGCCTTCTAAGCACCGAATGTTATAAAATTGCTTACCGTCGTCTCCTTCATCCTCACTACCTTCTTCCAGATATTTCACCCTGTCCTTGGACGTGCACATCTTGCGTAAAAGTCCTTTCTTGTGGCATTTTTTGCACTTGTAGTTTTTATAGCCGCACTGCTCGGACTTATGATTGGTAAACCCGCATACGTTGCATTTATCCTTTTTGGAGATGTTGAACACGGAGTCCGGGCCCGCCGCCGCCGCCGCCGCGACGCCGGCGCCCGCTGCGCTCGCCCCCGGAGCCTGCGCGGCGGCGGCGCGGCGCGCGCACCGAACGCTCTCTGCCAAGTCGATGGCCTTGGCCAGGGTCAGCTCCCGTTGGTTTTGTGCGAACAGCTTATCCTTTTCGTGTCCCGCCGCCATGCCCATGATAAATCTATCCAGCAAGGCTTCTTCCAAATTCTTAAACTCACAATATGCCGCCAATCCTCTAATCCTCGCAGCCCACTGAGTGTGACTTTCACCTGGCCGCTGCGTCGACGAATAAAAGGTAGATTTCTCCGCGAACCCGAACCGCTTCGGCGCTAAATGGTCGTCGAGGATTTTGATTATTTTCGCGTACTCCAAAACCTCCACCTTATCGGGCAATGCCAGGTCACTAGCTAACTTGAATGATGCTTCACTTAATGCACTTAACAAAATCGCTCTTCGTTTAACCGCCGACTTGTCGGTCTCCTCGTTGATGTTGTTTGCAATAAACCATTGGGTTAACCGCGATTTGTAGCTCACCCAGTCTTGGGAAATGTGATCAAATGTGGATAATATACCGAAAGTTGCTCCGGTGGCCATAATAATTTATTTTTATATGAACGTGAGTCCGAACGTCGCCACGTGTTAGGTATGTGTCTAAGGGTGCTACGGGAGGGTGCACGACCATCAAACAAGCGAGCCAGTTTAACACTGATTTATTCCTGCATTACAAAACAGGTTATGCATACAACTGCATGTGCACTCACACGCTTACATATCTAACAGCACCCATAGTTCCGACCCCTAGTTAGGAGTGTTAGAATTAGAACTATGCCTAGTTAGACACTTAGTAAAAGGGTCTGTTTTCGTGTTATTTGATGACAAAGTGACACATTTTATGCCCCGAAATTGTTGCCCTCAAGTGTCGTAGACATGTCGTTGGTACTTATACCGGGTATCCCAACCCAAGACTAATATGGGACATGGAGTACTCTAAAAATCGTTAAAAAATATTTTAGTAAAAAGAAAATTCATCTTATTTTTAATAGCGAGTAATACTGCAATCATAGATTTTGTATGAAACATAATTATCTACCTGTTTAGAGCCATGTTCAACAGCAATACATTTCTTGCAATTTTAATAATTAATTTTAGTAATTTTACCCAATTCGTTTTCTCCGAGATACTAAAATGTTACATTAGAAGAATTATTTATTTAAGTGCATGCTCTCAATTGGCATAATAAAAAAGGAGGTACCTATTTATTATTTCATATTCGAGTGGGTTTGCTTCCCAGACGAGGCAAGTAATTTTTGGAAAATCTGTTAATGCAGAATTACAAGGTACATACTTATAAAAATAACTCAAAGTCTTTATTTCAGAAAAATACCCTATCGACGATATTTAAGGTATTATCCCTTCATGGCCCGTAGTTTTGGGACGGCCTGAGGCCCTACCACGAACGAAGTGTTGCCTCCCTGTTACACTTAAGTACATATTCACAAGTGCGTGAGAGAGGTAATACTTCGTTCGTGGTTCGCGGTAGGGCCTCTGTATAGTGCGCTTACCGCGAACTTCAACAACGTAAATATCGAGCATCTATCTCTATCAGTCTGAAATGTCAATGGTGTCATTGAAGTGACCGAAACAGTGGCCCTACCGCGAAAAACGAAATTCGTTAATTTTGAGGATTTGTCTCTCTCATCTAATGATGTCTTTGTTGGAGTGACCGAGAAAAATCCTCGAAATTTACGAATTTCGATTTTAGCGGTAGTAGGCCTGGCCATGTCATCCCAACAAAGGCGTCATTAGAGTGACAGAGACAAATTTTTTTGGGGATTTCGAAGTTCGTGGTATGAGTATGACCCATGTATGACCGATGGTCCTCGAAATTTACGGTTTCGATGTTAACGGTGGGATGGGCCCTCAGTTTAGCCTAACCAGCGGTTTAGATGTTTCTTTAAGACTTTAAAGGCCCGGCCACGACATTTGGTCTAAGGCGACTAGCGGCGAGCGAATCCATGAGTTGGAGCGGGATGCCGATATGGGTACTCCCTCTCACACTTATGGTTTTCCGCTAAGCCGGTCGCCTTAGACCAATGTCGTGGCCGCGGCATCAGGACGTGGTTGGACAAACGTTTTAAATCTACCCAACCCAACCGCTTCACGTAAGTATATGGTTTCAGCGCAATTACTTTGTGAGTAAACAATAAGAGTTAATGATATAGGTAGTAGGTCCCGTCGCTTCCGCACAGTAAACATCTTTATGAACAATAATTAATATTATAGTATGGCTTCCTGAACATGAACAATAATCCGTGCCAGATAGCAAGCCCGAGATCATTATGTAAGGCTGTAAGCAAGTGTAATCGTCTCATTAGTTTAGCTTCAGCTTTTCTTCCGTTTGAGTTAGAGCCTGTTTGAAAAGTAAAGGCACGTGAGATCTATGGGTGTGTCTTGTTGCCAGACGCCTTCGTTTTTCGCACAAACTATCTAGTAATTACACTTACCTATTTTTTTTTTGTTGACGGAGTGGGAAATGCGTTACGTAACTTACGCATTCCCTTCGGCTTGGGGGGGCATTTGGGGGGGATATATGGGACTCCCACCAGCCATAGCGAAAGGGGCTGGAGGTATACGTGGGTATACCTCCAGCCCCTTTCTAAAGCTCTTTCGATCCTGATAGGAGAAAATGTTTGTCTAGTTCTTTTTTCCATTCCATTACCATTTCTTCACGCATTTTGTATGGCGATAACGGAATGGAAAATACGAAAAATTTATGTAAATTATTGGACAATTTTTTTCCTATTAGGATCGAAAGTAGTCAAAGTAGTTTGGAAAGTGAGTAGAAATTATATAAAAAAATAACTAAGTTCCAAAAAAACTGAGGGGGCAACTTTGAAAAAAACCGGCCAATAGCATGTCGGGCAATGCTCAGTGTAGGGTTCCACAGTTAGCCGGACATTGCGAACCTAAAAATGGTCCAAATATAATTAGGATGAAGGTGCGACCACATCGCAGCATAAAAAAACGCCAGTTATTTATGTTATGTCCCTCCTCAGATTGGTCCCCATTTGGCCAATGTGTACTGCGACCTTAAGCTAGGTATTTAAATAAGAAAAAAAATACAATAGTGTTAAAAGATGACTTTTCAATGTAACATGATAACATTGACTTTCAGTGATCGCGGAAATGAATTTGTTCCAACGCTTAAATTAGTTTTTCGGATATATAAATGTAGACAATTAACAGGTTTCTCTTACCTAGAATACAATTTTGTTATATATGTGGTATAACGTGTAAAAAACAATTACCGACTTCTTGAAGAAAATGTATGGAGTAATCAAAACATTACTCAGAAAGGAATACAATGTTGAAGATACAGTATTAATAGAAAGTCCCTTTGAAGAAGAAACTCGCTTAGGGTCTTATTGTGATTCAGTGATATTAGGTACTTATGTATTTCTTTGAACTTTAAGAATATAAACCAATAGGTTTATCTAATTATTTAAGTACCTACTTACCAGACTCTACCAATAAGGCTATGCCAGACACAACAATTTATGGATATATTTAACCAAATTTCAAATAAAAAATGTATCGTCATGAAATTTACAGCAAAATTTCTCATCTCAGCTTTCGTGGAGTCAAACATAGCAAATCAATTGTGGACTTACCACATTTATCTTATTTATTTATTTTAAACTTGATTACGAGTGGTTGGAATCACATGGGGTAAAATACCCATTCTTTACGATAGGAATCCAAAATAATAATTATATGATTATGTTTATCCGGTTGTAGGTAATCAAATTAATATATATATTATATTATCTCGCGATTAATAGGTATAATCTGCAGCAATTCCTGACAGTAGAAAAAGGCAGCACTTAGACATAATTATTATTTTTGCAGGCATAACACCTGAGAAATTTATAATTGCTGCCGAGAAAAATTGCGAATGCAAAAGGGAGCGGTTTACAGATAGCGACGCAAACATAGAAAATTACGAACTAGATTCAATTTATCCTTTGAGCTCAATTAGTATAGTGATTTTTAAGCGCACGCACAGACAGTCATTGAAAGTAGTTTTCAACGATGTCGTTACTAGATATTTTGAGTTGGGTAGAATTCAAGAAAGAAAAGTAAGTATAAAGACTAGTAAATAATTTAGCAAACTAGTCTTGTCACAACCAAATGGCGCGGCTATAATATTTTCTTTGCAAGCCTAAAATTTATACACCGTTTAAAATCACATAGGTAATAAAATAAGGGGTCGGAACTATGTGTGCAAAACTACAAAACTTCAAAATTGACATATAGGAACCCTTCAGCCAAGAAAAATACGAATATTATAGAAAAATCTGTATTCAATTTTATTTCCTATTTTGGAATCATGAACTTGCAATGTTTGTGTGTGTAATAACTATAATAACCAGTGGTCGGATATCCCGGTGCAACAAGGGGTGAATGACCTCAAACATTATACTAATATGGATATACCACGGGATTCCACAAAATTACATCCAGTAAAGTTTAGTAATATTTTGTAACGCAAAATAAGTGCATGTACATACGCGTTTATTATTATGCGATTTCGACAATTATTTTAAAAGATAGGTTATACATTTTATTTAATATCGACCTTAGTACCAAATAGCCTTTTGGTATGAATATTTTTAAATAAAAGAGTTTAGCTTTAAAAATAGACGCTTTTTACTAAGGCACAATAGGTTCCACATCTAGAAATTGCGAACGTAAAAAAAAAAGAAATATCATATAATACACGATTATTTTAATCCGTGATCAGGATTAAAACAATATCCATACCCAGCCTAAATTAAACATTTTAGGTGAGGTCTCCCGCAGATACCTCAAAATTTTATTAACTTAAAGTTAAAGAAAAATTGTATCCAATAACCACTGAATGGTACATGGTCTTCCTGTGGTCATCAATTAGTAAATGGGTCATTCTCATAGGGCACGTTTTTTGGGCGTCGGGTAGAATAACTTTGTATTCTTGCATATATATGGCGTAAAAAAATGTTGGAGGGTAGTTTTCGTTTTATTCTACCTGTAGCAGTTGTAATTTCGAAGATAATCTCTTGAGAACTAGTAATAAAAAAATATAAAAGCCTACTTTTATCACGCTCCATCAAGCGTACAGACTCCAAAATTTGGGACAAACCCCTTTGCCACTCGGCAACCACTACTATTACCTAACACAGGGTATTGTTTTATTATAGTCAATTAAACAAATTAACATTTTGTTAAGTTGATTGTTATTTCAACTGCTTGTATAAAGAAATATGATTTTTTCTCCGCGCGTACGAATTTATGACTAAACTCCGTCATTGGAAGCAAAACAAAATTTCACATCACTATTTGCAATTTTACGCACATCACTATTGCATTGAGCGAGCCAGTTCAGTCTTGTCTGTGACACGTTGGGCGACGGAGGTGCGTCTGGCGACTCTGGGCGATTTTACAAACGTAAGTATCTAATCTCCGTTTTTTGTCACTTGCATTTTCTCAACTCCGTTTAGTCATTTATTTTTCTATTGGTATGATTGATCGTTCTACTATTTAAGTATAATGAATTGAACTGTATTACCTGTTAAATGCGTGTAATGTCGTTGTTCTAAATAAGATAATTAATGAAATAAAAATAAAAAATAGCTTTCTCCCTAGGCTCCGTCAGATAAACTCCGTCAAATATTTAGACGGAGTTGAAAAATTTTTTGGATTTTGATGAGATTTGAAGGTTTATATGTAGATATAGTACCCGTGCGAAGCCGAGGCAGATCGCTAGTATTAAACTATATAAATTCTCATTCAGGTTTAAGAGCACTGTATCCATCAACTCCATATAATATTTCTAAACTCCGTATAAAAATATATCAACTCCGTCCCAATATTCTCAACTCCGTCTTGGTGAAAAAAACAATGGCTTATAAAACGTGAACTAATAGATATATACGAGGGACAAAAGTATACATATGATCTCAATAACTCAATGATTCGTATTTTATAGATAATACAGCAGTAAACATACTGTACAAAATCAAGACGGAGTTGAGGCTGAGAACGCCTAATTCTGAGAATGACCCAAATAATTATATGTATTTTATGAAAGAATTATGGCTTATTACTAGGTTCTATAAAGTTAAAATAGCATATAATTATTTTCTCTAGATTCTCTTTTTTCAATCGATTCCTTTTCACATCTAAAATCCATTTGTACGTCGAAAAAGTCCTTTCCACTTCTACGGATGTCAGTGGAGCAAATTTGTAAAGAGACACTTCATTAGGTGCGGTATTATTTGAAATTTGGTCTGCGTATTCTCTAATGTCAAATTTGGGATTGTTCGACTTAGGATCACGAGCTCTTTCAATCCTACTAGGAGAAAAAAAGTGTCCAAAATTTTTTTTTTCCATTACGCTATCGTTTTTATAGACTTTGTATGGCGATAGCGTAATGGAAGAAATTAAAAATTTACAGTTTTTTTCACCTATCAGAATTAAAAGAGCTCGTGATCCTGAGTCGAACAAGTCCAAACTAGTCCGAATTAAAAAAAAAGTGTTTTGAACAACGGTTTGTGAAAACGCCCAAAGATTTCGTTTATGTTCGCAATTTGAGCTGCCTTTTTAAGTATACCTATCAGATCTATATATTTTTTTCAAACTAAACCCGGGAATTTAGGTCATATCCATATTAACTTTTCTACTTGGTATCCCCTGGTGTTGCACCGGGATATCCGACCACTGATAATAACGTATATTTTAAGGATGTATGTGCTCTATCATGTCAGGTCAAGTGGTCTACAGTGGTTAACTTTTTTCCAGAGGCCATATCTCCGCAACTGTAAATGATAGGTAGTAGATACGAAGAACAATATTATAAAAAAAAATTATGTACTTTTAGTATATATTACTGATTTTTGAAAAAATGCAATGCTTTCTTCAATAAATTTGTTTTTATGAAAAGAGAGAAATGATCCACTGTGAATTAGGGGGTTGTAACAGTGGCTCGGCTTTAATTCCACATTGACTCGGGGTGGGACACAGTGGATAAAATTAAAGTAATTAAGTGAAATAAAACCATTTTGAGCGCATTTAAGTCAATCAGTTCTATTTATAAAAATCCCTATGGCATAGTTTGAGATCTTTGACGATAACAAATACTTCAAATAAAAATTCAACACAAAACAAAACCAACCCATTTTGTTATACAGTCAAATTGTAGTACGGTCAAATCGTACATTAAACTCGCAAAACATGTAGTAAAGCTGCATTTTTGGTATGTTATTTAGACACCATAGAGCAGTATAAAACCACATTTTGCAAGTAAAAAAAGTTGTGCTAGCTGCGTTATACGTGAAAAACTGTGAAATTTACTGTCTATTTTTAGTTTCTGATTTTTATAAAAAAAGCCTTACGTTTTTTGACAATATGTATCAGGTAACGTTTAAAGATGAATGAATTTGTAACAAGATGAGATAACATGCATTACCGTAGGTCTTATAGTTCCAGAGATTCGAGACTTCAAATAGTACCCTGTTTTATAAACTAGATAAAATGTTGAGTTTTGCTAACGTTTTTGGTTTAATATCGCTGTTCAAGTTTGCAACCTTTCGGTTTATTGTGGCAGTACTGCCAATATAGAATTTAAAAGTTTGACGTTTCCCCCCTCCCTAACTGGATTGGCGAAAACGTCAGTGTGATTTAAAACCGTCGCGTCGTTAAGTCAACACAGTTCTCGCTTTCGTAACTTTTTCGTATTAGAATTTAAACACCATTGACACGTACCGTAGCTCAGTCAACATATTATAATAGTGGAAGCAGCAAGTGCTAAGGAACCCTCAAGAGCGTGTCTGTAAGGCGGACGTTAGGCTAAGTTGGATGCTGAAGGTAACGATTTAGGTGACTTTAGCTGGCCGGAGGAGCCCGATCTGAACCGACAGCAGAACAGCAAAGCCTGGGATCCAATCTCCAGCATCCGGAACAGAAGGTAACCTTATTCACTTCGCTTTAGTTTCCCGTAATTATGAATTAGCAACAACGTTCTTGCTCACCCACCCTAACGTATTCTCATTCAAAATACTTTCGTCGTAACGGTTAATTTTCGAATTTATTTACAGTCCACTTCTTTCGTTTCATTAACAATCGCCTTACCTAATTATGCTACGAAAAACATGAAATAATTATCTTATAGCGCAATTAATATTCTTTCATTTAAGGATAAAATCAGGTCAGTAAACTTTGTAATTGAAACTAAAAACGCGAAATTCAAAAAGCAGGAGGTCCGCTATCTAAGTTTGTCATACAAATGGCAAGTCGTGTTGCAAAGCTGCAATTTTTGTTTATTTTATAGGCTCTATAGGGATGTACGAAAATGCATATTACAAGAAAAAAATAAGGATTTAGGTATAGGGCGTAAAAAACTGAAAAAAAAATCGGACTTTTTTTAGTTTTTGACGTTTAACTAAAAAACTATAACTTTTTGATACTAATTGCTATAAAACTATGAAAGTATATTAAATTTGAAAGGATTTGAGCTACCTTGCATTACCCTAAATTATATAGATTTAGCGATACGACATTTCAAAATGTGCCCTTCATTAAGTTAAGAAAATAAATCCATGTTTTGAAGCCTCGTATACCCCCAACTATAAGACTTACAGTAATTGTTATCGGCTCAATTTGTTCCAAATTTAATGTAGTTATTATCTACAATTACTTTTTTTTCTTAGGGCGAACGTTTTGCCAATATTTGGTGAATAGCTTTAACGTAACCTAAAATTTGTTTATGTTTTGATAAAAGGGCACTTTATGAAATGTCGTATCTCAAAATATATATAACTTACGGTGACGCAACGAAGCTCAAATCCTTTTAAATTTAATATTCTTTCTTAGTTTTATAGCAATCAGTATCAAAAAGATAATAGATTTTTAGTTAAACGTCAAAAACTAAAAAAAGTGCGATTTTTTTCCGTTTTTTACGTCCTATGCCCAAATTATTTTTTTGTTTTTCTTTTAATATGCATTTTCGTATATATCTATAAGGCCTTTATAATATACCAAAATTGCAGCTTTGCAACTCGACTTGCGATTTGTATGAAAAACTTAGATAGCGGGCCTCCTGCCTTTGGAATTTCGGGTTTATACTTTCAACTACAAAGTTCACTGACCTAATTTTACCCTTAAATTAAAGAATATTAAGCACAGATTAAATATAGGGAAGATTCCGTGTATTAAGACATACCTGAACAAACTATTGTCATCCCTTACCATCTCAAGATGTATTCCATAAGGAAAAAGAGACAAATAAGGTAGCTCTCCTTGGTCTTGAATTATATCAACGACTCCATTTTTCTTGAACAATGTTACCAACCTGACTAGATAAAATGTCATTACTATTAGTGTTGTCCAGTCTTCATCGTATGCTTTTATCGGCAATAATAATATTTTTACCAAATTAGGTAGCGAATACAGTAGGAATAAACCTTATTTCTTACTCAGAATCACGATCTTCTGCGATCCTTGATATGTCATGATTTCTAAATCTATTTTTTAGGATAAAAATAAAAACACAAAATTATTGAAATATTTTCTTTAATTAAAATGTCATAAGAAGTGTTCTGTCTAAAACGTAGCGGTAAGGTCCCGCTAAGAAACACAATTAATTAGCCTCAAAGAAAAACTAACTAGAAGGTCATTTTATTTTTTTACATAATTTTATTAACACGTACAAATCATTTAAACACGAAACTATAGGTGCTCTGAGAATTTAGACAAGTTTCTGGACCTGACGCCTCAGTGCTGCCGCCCTGGTGAACGGCATTTCAGAAAATCCTCATTATAACATGTTTTATGGAACTTATCATCCCTTAAAGCATACCTAACAATTTTCGTATGATGGCTTCTTTATAATTAATCAGTCGACACAAGTATCACATGAGTGTCATTATTAAACTAAACTTAATTTACTTTCTGGTTGACATGACATTGGATGATTACCAAATATGGTGGGTACTACGTCAGAATGTAATCACTTATGCGCGTACCCTTTCCTGAAACAACAGCTTAAAATGTGCGGAGCATATTTTTGAATACTTTTAGGGCACCAGTCATCTGCCTTTTTGATATCTTTGACCCATAATAGCCTTTGTTCAATGTCCTGTGGAAACCTGTTCGAAATTAAAAACATCGATTCATTTTCTGAGTTGGCTATCAATACATTTATCGATATCACGATCGGTCTCTTAAGTGCAACACTATGAGATACAAATATTTGAATCCCACTATTTATAATTACATTATGAATGCAAATACGAATGGTTAATTCACAAAACTACACACATGTATCCGGCAACAAATATTGAATAAGATTTTCAGTTACTTTTACCTTAATAAGGTTCGAAATCTTAAAATTCAAGTCAAAACTAAATTACCGGTGAAACGTAATGTTTTTATTTTGTTCATTCAGGTAACCCTGGCGGTTTTTACACCCTGGAACCACACAAGTCATCACTTTTATCACATTCCGTGCACTTATCGAACAGAAATATACATGAAAAGCTTTATTTTAATCACTTTTACTATTTGCGGTTTAGGTGCACTAGTATAGCCAAACAAACATCGTTGACAGGCATTGCCGGCGTCACCCACAGATAATATAGACTCGGTCTATCAATTTATATGTCTATGATATTAAGTGCGCTATAAGGTTATTATTGCATGTTTTTCGTAGCATAATTAGGTGAGGCGATATTAAGTCGAAAACGTTAGCGAAACACAAAATTTTATCTAGTTTACAAAAAGGGGTACTTTTTAAAGTCTCGAATCTCTGAAACTATAGTAAGACCTACGGTAATGCATGTTAGCTCAACTTGTTGAAAATTTATTAGTCTTTAAACGTTTAGTAAAATATGATATCAAAAAACGTAAGGTTTTTTAAATAAAAATCAGAAACTAAAAAATGGCCGTAAATTTCGCAGTTTTTCACGTACTACCCAGCTAGCACAACTATTTTTTGCTTGCAAAATATGGTTTTTTACTGTCCTATGGTGTCTAAACAACATACCAAAAATGCAGCGATACTACTTGATTTGCGAGTTTAGGGTTAAATTATGTACCTACGATTTGACCGTACTATTATACCTACGACTGTAAAAGTATTCTTACTACAATAATATCTTTTTAAGTTGAAATAAAATAAAAAAATCTTTTAAACATTTCTTCTTGGTTTTTGTAAACTAACAATCACGTATTCATAAATTTAATGATAAAACATTTTTTCTTTATTCTATTTGCAAACTAATCTCAGTGCTTCTTTCATAATTTCTTAGGTATGGGTACAAATATTTCGTGCTTAGTATTCCGTGGCTTAGGTTTCCGAGGCATTCTAAAACACAAACACGTAAAAAAAATGTCTGTAAAAAAAATACGAACCTAAGAACAAATTTACTATCATAAAACACCAACAATCTATAATGGTTTTTATGCACCACGGCGCCATTTCGAAAACAAAAAAAGTCCCACGAAATATGTGATGCGTATTCTTTGTTAAATGTTTCGCCAATGTGTTCCCAAATAGGTATAGTTTGGTCAAAAAAATAAAGCGTACATTATTCGCCAACAACATACTTACTAGAACACAAATACGCCTTACCAAGGATGACCACTTTTCAACTCTGAAACACAAAGTGGTTCCTAACATAACTAACATGGGGCACAGCCGCTATCCGTTTGGTTTGTACTTGCTTGCATGCTAAGAGCTAACGAACGACGGTGATACTGATAATTTATAGCTATCCCATTTGAGTGAAATGCCTCCGCGCCACTGTTCCTGCCCGAGCCAACAAGTCACCCTCCACTCAAGACAAGTTTCGTTAAAGTTTTGCACCGATAGTTCCGACCGTTAGTAATAATACTAATAATCTTTAAATTATGTATCTGGCATGTATGCCATACTGTAATAAGTATTTAATTTGAATTAAAAGCCGCGGAAATAAAACTTAAAGGACAGAAAACACTTCAACGTAAAATGTGATTTCAGAAGTGAAAAATTAATCGTTGTATCCGTCCAACAGATATTTTGGAGACTTTGGTGTCTTCACGTGAATGAGATAAAAAAGGGTTCTTCAAGATGGCCCTACGTACCAACTAAATCATCTATACCCCGAGTTGTGAACACTCAAAGATGGACCGAAAAACATTTGTACTTGGGATCAAGGAGGGAAACAGAGGATCGAAATCGGCCAATCCCGATCCCAGGGATAGGTCGAGCAGAAGAGAAACTGTTTTACTTGAAACCGCAATATCTAGAATGCGTATCTCGTACCGACAATTGGGTACAATGTAATGAGGAAGTCCCAACGACGCGGAACTATGAAGATCTGACATATACCGATGATCCAAATTCTAATATCACGTATACGTCCTTAATGACAACCGTTGGAATAATAGGTCAATTTTAAAATTCTGTGCAATGGATTTTGGCATTAAATATTTTTTGTTACGATGATGAAGTTTTGCTAATTTGTGATGGCACTCGTAACCAAAATTTTTTAGATGAAAGAGTATAAAAAATATTTCCTATAATCCACTGAAAGGAAGACCAATCAATTATTTTCTTGATTCCTTTGTAACGGCTACATCAATTGTTATGATTCTGCTTATACTTGTTTCGAATTCTCTATATCCCTTTCCGACCGGTTTGATATAATCCTGCAAATTACTTTGCAAAAATCCTGTCACCAAGTAAATTGTATTTTCGAGCTCAAACCTACACCGATCGAATCTGCAGATACTAGCCGACACGTAAAATTAGCAAATACCTTAGGGCGGCCGCATCAGTCTCGCAAGACAGCGTTGAAGATGGCGATGTATTTTGGTGGGAGTAGGTGCACATGTAAGTTCGTAATTTCGTATAGGTATTTGCGGTAACAAACATTCTATTTATTGAGTGATACATACTCTTAAAGAGTTAAACGTTTTTATTTAGCACAAATTAGAATAAAAATAAGTGATTTTGTGTAAACAATATGCCCGTAAATAATAAGTGCACAAAATTGTAGGTTCGGACGGAGCTCGTCATAAATATTTGCACGGATATGCAGAATCGGTCTTTGCGCATAAAATGAAACCAAGAAAGATAGTCATAATGTTTTGAAGAATTGGTCACATATTTCGTCTAATTCGTTAGGTATATATTTCATCGTATTTCAATTACCGTATCCAAGGAACTGGGTTAATAATAATATTATAAACCCAGTTGTGCCTAACCAAGATGAAAGTATAAGATATTATCTTATACTTTCATCTTGGTTAGGCACTCCATAGTTGTCCATACCTAATATCTCTGGAATTGCTTTGGCCTTGCTATTATGAATGTTGCTCTTTTGAACTCTTCTTAAGTTTTGCTTATTCGTGGATGAATGAAGAAAACACATTGTAGAAGGACGTCCAATCTTGTGAAATAGACTAATGAAATGCCCAGTAACTTTGACAATAATTATTTTATTATCTTAACTTATGTATCGATACATCTCAATATTCTCAATCACAATTCACGACCAACAACAGAACAAACAAAAGACAATCTATATCTACTACTTTTTTTAAACATTGAAATTGGCGCCAATGCGCAAAATCTGTAACCTGCACAAAGGTTAGTTACCTACATTTCTCACTACAATAAAATATAAATTATAAACTTAAAATATTAATTAAGTTTTATACATATTAAAATGATATGGAATATTATAAATAACAATACATTAATTTAAAATGAATTGGTCAAAGGTTATTTATAATATTCCTCTTTTTTTTTAAACAGTCTCCATTACCCTAGACCATGGTATTTTCAATTTTGCTTTCAAATGGAATCCCTAGACTAAGCGTGTTAAAGTTGCTTTAACCTTGTAAATAATCCAGTGTTAATGGTTTAGTCACAACTACAAAACAAAATATGAATTAATATAGCTATTTTACTTACAAAATTTAATGAAACCTACATATATATTAAGAATTTCAACCAACTAATTTTATCAACTAGTTATTAATGTTTTAGGCTGAAGTCTTACAGTTCGCCCATCCTGATAAAATTATCGCGTCCTCGTGATAGGCTTAAAATTTAAATTTTACAGTTGTGGTTATCTTATAATCTATAATATCTAACATAATTTGTATTTCTGCAAGTAGTGAAATACAAATGACATAAATCAAGGTAGTTTAGCTGTAGTCAGTACATTTTTATTTTCTATAATCTACTTAAACATGCACGCACATGTCTCTGACGGTCGTACATAAAAGAATACATAAACTTCTACACGTACACATATCTATTAGCCGTGCCTAGTAACATATAAAAATATACACGTACGCGTCTCTGACGGTTGTGCTTGCATGAATATATAAATTTCTACACTTACACAACAATTCTGATAGCCGTGGCAAGTAATATACACAAATATACACGTACCTACGCGTCTCTGACGGTCGTGTCTACATGAATACATAAATTTCTACTCGTACACGACAACTCTGCCCAGGAATATACACATATATACACGTACGCGTCTCTGACGGTCGTAGCTGCATAAATACATAGATTTCTACACGTACACAACATTCCTGATAGCCGTGCCTAGTAATAAACAAAATATTCCCGTACGCATCTCTCACGGTCGTGCCTGAATAAACACAAGAATATCTACACGTACACATCTCTGATGGCCGTGTCTGGTAATGTACACGTACGCGTCTCTGATGGCCGTGCCTGAATAAATACAAAGATATCTACACGTACACATCTCTGACGGCCGTGCCTGAATAAATACAAGGACATCTACACGTACACATCTCTGATGGCCGTGCCTGAATAAATACAAGGATATCTACACGTAAACATCTCTAATGGTCGTGCCTGAATAAATACAAGGATATCTACACGTACACATCTCTAATGGTCGTGCCTGAATAAATACAAGGAAATCTACACGTACACATCTCTGATGGCCGTGCCTGAATAAATACAAGGATATCTACACGTACACATCTCTAATGGTCGTGCCTGAATAAATACAAGGATATCTACACGTACACATCTCTAATGGTCGTGCCTGAATAAATACAAGGATATCTACACGTACACATCTCTGATGGCCGTGCCTGAATAAATACAAGGATATCTACACGTACACATCTCTGATGGCCGTGCCTGAATAAATACAAGGATATCTACACGTACACATCTCTAATGGTCGTGCCTGAATAAATACAAGGAAATCTACACGTACACATCTCTGATGGCCGTGCCTGAATAAATACAAGGATATCTACACGTACACATCCCTAATGGTCGTGCCTGAATAAATACAAGGATATCTACATGTACACATCTCTGATGGTCGTGCCTGAATAAATACAAGGATATCTACACGTACGCATCTCTAATAGTCGTGCCTGAATAAATACAAGGAAATCTACACGTACACATCTCTGATGGTACTTACGTAGTATTATTAACTTATTCTTATGAAACTGAAACATATTTTAACATATTATCTTATATTGAACAAACTGCATATTATTATTTCATTCGTTTCTGAACATGGATAGAAAAATTATATCGTTATAAAATGTATGTTTACTTAGGAACTGTTCGGAACCTGAAGGCATCCAACAGCAAGGCATGCCCATATTTTTCACTTTTTGAATATACAATGTAAATTTCGAATATATAATAATATACTACAGATGTCCAAAAAGTTATAGTTTTCATATAAACAACTGACGTCACATTATAGGTGTATTAACCTAATATGTACATATTTAATAACTTTAACAACTTCCAAATACTTATATGTATTTCCTTTCATCATCATCATCATCATCATCATCATCATCATCAGCCTATGATAGTCCACTACTGGACGTAGGCCTCTCCTATTAACTATGCGTATAGATAGACGCATTAGGAGGTAAATACCCATAAGTAATCGCCACGCTGGGCAAGCGGATTGATGTATTACTTTACGTACTACGTATTCGTATATTAAAGTTTCTTTAAGATGTCTAATGTACAATTCGAATTATCATGCCCATACCGAAAACATTACTGACATTTTATTTAAGGCCTTTTACAGAATTGTACAGTATGGCCCACTTCATCACAGTTATAACATTTTGTTTTATATCCAGCTAAATCAGATTGACGATTCTCGGTATTTTCTTTAATAAAATTATGTTTATTTAAATTGTTGTTTCGCCCATGTTTTACAGTTTTAAGGTAGCCTAACAGCTTGTCAGAAGTTTCAAACCCAACTGCTTCACATCCATATCTCACTGATCTGTCCTCTATTCCATACACAATGCAATCAACGGCATTTCTATCTAAAATAAGACAACGATTAAGGGCATTTAATTTTTCATGAAAATAATCCTCCAAATTGTTCCCAAACTTAGCCGTTATATTCATCATTTCATTTATTAAATGCCCGTAATTTTCATTGTACGGAAAAGCAGATTACAATTTCTCTTCCCAATTTTCCCATGAATGTAAAATAGTTGGTTGTCCTTCATACCATCTCTTTGCAGTACCGGTAAGCTTTGGAAGAGCGTAATGTGCAGTTTCTTGACTATTAAAACACAGAAACAAACACAACAGTCACAGAAAATAAATTGACTACAGACAAGTCAATGAAACTTTGAAAGAGGTATCAGAGTGGTTCACAGCAAATAATTTACTTCTTAATGCGAAGAAAACCAAATGTGTCAGATTCTCGCTTCCAAATGTAAGAAAGTCTGAAACTATTATCACGTTAAATGGCGATAAGCTAGACCTTGTTGATAATGCACTTTTTCTGGGCCTTACCTTGGACAGCAATCTGCAATGGGCTCCTCACATATTTACCCTGGCAAAAAGCTGAGCTCTGCCGCGTATGCAGTTAGAAGAATCCGTCAGTTCACTGACATGGAGACAGCTCGCCTCAGTTTACTTTAGTTACTTTCACAGTATTATGTCTTATGGCATACTGGTTTGGGGCAAAGCAGCAGATTTGGACACCATCTTCATTCTTCAGAAGAGAGCTACTCGATCCATTTACAATATGAGCTCTCGCAACTCACTGAGAGAACGATTTAAGGAAATAGACATTCACACAGTGGCTTCACAATACATACTGGATGTGATAATGTACACACATAAGAATATTAAATCCTTTAAAAAGCTTTCTGACATTCACAGCCGCAATACACGGAACAAGCATAAGTTATTGGTTACCAAGTTTCGTCTACAGAAAGTAAAAAAGTCGTTTTTGGAAACTGTGTTACCTTTTTCCACAAAGTACCCTTAGAGGCATGGGAACTGCCCTATAATTCATTCAAAATGTACATCAAAAATGGTCTTCTCTAAAAGGGTTATTAAAAGTTGACGATTACTTGAATGACGAGGAACCATGGCCGTGTCTTCAGTCTCAAGAGCTGTCTTAGATTTACATGACATTGATTTGAATACATATTAGTTATGTATTTTGTAGACTTAGCTTATAAGCATGGATATAGAATATGGATATGGATTTGACAACGTAATAATAATAGCAAGAACGAAAGGGATGGTCTTATGAAACTTTTAAATAATCGTCCGTCCTTATCACTGTGCCACTATTTTTTGTGTGTGGCACGTAGATGCTAAATCTAAGTGCTAGACAAATGCGTTGAATACGTCACTATACGTAGTATCTTCTTAGTAGTCTGTGACTATGTCTATCCCTCTTAGTGGCACACTATGTGCGGCCCCCGCTTATAAGACTGTTAGTTTAACAGCCTCTTTATTATTTTTTTTTTGACGTTTGAAGAGCCTTTACACCTCCAAAATTATTAATTTTATTTATTATTCTTAGCATCTAATTTCTTTGACCGTGGAGACCTTTTACATCTCCACACTTAATATTCATTTCGTCATGGAGCCCATTTATATCCTTATATAGCAAAATTTTGACTTATTGTATACATAATAATTATGTATTCTGTAGCAGTAGTTTACAAGATTGTTAGTTTAACTGTCTTCTGACATGAAACATTACATGACATGTTTCATACACCTTTTTATTTACTTTTTATTGACATTCGGAGATTCTTTACACCTCCAAATCATTATTATTATTATTTATTAACTGACA
Source organism: Thaumatotibia leucotreta (assembly GCA_025490895.1). Lineage (NCBI taxonomy): Eukaryota > Metazoa > Arthropoda > Insecta > Lepidoptera > Tortricidae > Thaumatotibia > Thaumatotibia leucotreta. The sequence goes on from JALPQI010001021.1 coordinate 141,901, forward strand.
TTGGGGACACTTTACATCTCCCAAATTATGTATTATTGACATTAGTGAGTATACATACATCTCTAGTTTAATTTAATATTTGAGTTTATTTTACTGTTAGGTCATGTTTAAATAGGTATTGGCTGCTGTCTTTTATATAAGAATAGTTGTTTTGTGATTGTCACTAAATTGTTAACTTTCTATTTTATTATTATTGTTAAAATCATGACTATTAGAGACCTTTTACATCTCTAAATCTTAATTTCTCTTTAATCTGACAACTAGAGGACCTTTACATCTCTAGTAGTATAGATATAGATACTTAATAATATTGTGAACTTGTACAATAATTATTATTTTTGTTTAATATTACGATCCTTTATTTATTTCTCTCTTTTATAAAAATGTCTACAATAATCTTTTTTTTATGTAATACATTTTTTAATGCATGTTATTTTAATAAGATGTATTATTATACTGTAATGAAAAAATAAGTCCACCTGAGTTTCTTACTGGTTCTTCTCAGGAACGGCGTAGGTAGGGTTTGAACCCACGGAATACTAAAAACATGTTTTTTCTGTTCTGTGTTTGAACCAGTAGTAGATTTTTTTTTTCTCTCTTGATAATGTCAGACGATTCGAAAATGCTTATTAATAAGCTTACTTGAATAAAGAATAGTTTGACTTTGACTTATTCCAACCGTAAATCTCAGCACATTCTTTCGCTTTATTCAGCCAGTTTACTATGGTTTGATGTTTTACATTTGGGTCAAACTCTGGTACACCGTTTAGGCTACTAAATTTTTGTTTAGAATGTGACGAAGACGCAACGGTTGTCATAGTTTGCAATGTCTTATTTAAGGATTCTAATAAGCTGTTTGTAAAAGAAGAACATTTTTGATTGTCATTAGCGCACACAGTTGCCATTGATTTTGTGTTATTTTCATTGTTGTTATTAAACTTTTAACATCTTTACTGCGTTGTATATGGTTCTCAGGAACTGAATTTGGCATCTGTGATACACACACAGTTTGGGGCATAGAAGTACATTTATTAGTAGATGAACGACTATTACGCTTAATTTTTCTAGAATACCTTCGATGCCCCCGGGAAGTCTTAATTTTACAACTGCTACGAGTACATCTAAAACTTCTACTACGAGAGTATAAAACTGATCTCGAATTAAATCGACTCGTACTCGTACTAGTCGTACTATGTGATTTGGGTGTCAATCGTTCAGTCGGCCGAGAATGACGTGTTACACTACGGTCGCGGCAGTGCATGTTTTTTTGAACACAACGCACGACTTCTCGGACGACTTGTGTACCTTTGCCAACTTCTAGTTGATTGCGAGCGCTCACGTTGGTTTCGCTCCGTCGGCATTCTTACTTCTCGGTTCGAACACTGACGCTCGCGGCGGCTCGGCTTCGACGGGCCCGCTCGCCAAGGCATCGCTTCAACCGCTGACGTCGTTCCACTCACGAACATCCAGACTGCGACTGCCCGGATCGCGATCGCCTGGTCTGCGACCGCCTGTCCTGTGACCGGCTGGCCTGCGAGCGCCTGCTACTTGGCCTCTCAGACCTTCTCACCCGCCCTGGTCTGGTACTCGACCGAGAGCGAGAAGACAGTTGATCATTTCGCGTACGCATCACGTCAAACTAATACTCTGGAATCAACGTCCACTTAGTCAACAGAGGTCACATTAAGAAAGTGGATATTATCCAACGCAATTAACATTAACATGACTGAATTGTCTGATTTTATTAATAATAACAAGTACATTATTTTACATATTAGTCAATATCATGTCAATATATGTCGTATAAATACACGTATAAAGCTCAAACGTAGTGATAATCGTCACCCCGTACTAATATAAAGACAAGGCTTTTGTAAACAAAAATCGTATACACAATATACTTTCATGCTTAAATTATACTCCATGGTATAAATAAAGACTTATCGACTGTGGTCGAAAATTAAACTGGTACGTACATTGGTTACAATTTTACGTACTAATTTGTTAAAAAAACTACATTAATTAATGTTACTGCAAGTATCTATTTTACAACATAAATACGAAAATAACTCACCTGTAAAACAATTTCCCTATGTTTTACCTTTACCTTAGGTCACGATTACGGGCCTTCCTTACCAAATTAGGTATTTATAATTATGTACCTATTACTTAATTTCTCCAATTGATGGCTCGGCCTTTAAATCCAGCACGTAGTGATCCCGCTTCTGAATTTGAAATAGACTAATGAAATGCCCAGTAACTTTGACAATAATTATTTTATTATCTTAACTTATGTATCGATACATCTCAATATTCTCAATCACAATTCACGACTAACAACAGAACAAACAAAAGACAATCTATATCTACTACTTTTTTTTAAACATTGAAATTGGCGCCAATGCGCAAAATCTGTAACCTGCACAAAGGTTAGTTACCTACATTTCTCACTACAATAAAATATAAATTATAAACTTAAAATATTAATTAAGTTTTATACATATTAAAATGATATGGAATATTATAAATAACAATACATTAATTTAGAATGAATTGGTCAAAGGTTAAATTTTATAATATTCCTCTTTTTTTTTAAACAGTCTTCATTACCCTAGACCATGGTATTTTCAATTTTGCTTTCAAATGGAATAGGCATGATGACAGGCAAGTCAAATCAGCATCTTTTTTCGAACTGTCAAAACGATCACCATTGTTCACCACTATGGAATTTTATATGAAATACTCAAAAGTGACGTCACGTTTGAGTACTGCCAAATGACCTACTCTTTTAAGTTCTTTTCAATTTATTAAATAGAAGTTCTGTACAAAAATTACTGCAATCTACATCTTAGTAATATTTTCTTCGTGTATTATGTCGTGCATAATGTTAAATAATTTATTTTAACTACAGTCATCATCCCTATCCCTAGACTAAGCGTGTTAAAGTTGCTTTAACCTTGTAAATAATCCAGTGTTAATGGTTTAGTCACAACTACAAAACAAAATATGAATTGATATAGCTATTTTACTTACAAAATTTAATGAAACCTATATATTAAGAATTTCAACCAACTAATTTTATCAACTAGTTATTAATGTTTTAGGCTGAAGTCTTACACTTGATAGTTTCCGGTAAACTTTGCTATTTCTATCTTCGGAAGCTTCACATCATCACTAAAGCTAGGTGCGAGATTATTGCTAATTCTGCTTGTGCACGACGTAGTACTTTCTAGCATAAGCTTTTTAAGTATTTAACCACAAATATTTTCTTGTTTGGCTATTAAAACCCGTTAATTCCGTTCACATCTCTAATCTATTGTTGAATTACTATGGAAAACTCAATGTGTAGGAAATATCGTTTTTTTTCTTGTGTGAATATGTATAATGTAGGGTAAAATCACCAATAGATGAACAGTTAAGCAACTTTCCCAACTTTAAATATTTTTTTCTATATGATGTAACTCATATTCATCAATTTTTATTTTTTTATATGATTCCGCATTTAATTGAGTTTAGACTAAGCTATTTGTATTGTCTCGTATTAAACTTTAGTAATTTTATAAAAATGATTATATTAAAAAAGCAGTCGAATTCCCCAGTAGTTGAACAAAGTGCCCTATCTCTGAACAATTTGACCCCAATAGATGAACCAGCATAATCGCAATATAGCGAGACCAATATATGAACGGCAAGACCCCAATAGATGAATAGAGCAAAGTAAAAACGTTCGTTTCTTAGATTAATTAATTGTATTTGGCCTTATTTTAATGAAATATAAGCATGGTGTATATTATGTAACAATCTGATCTCTAAGAACAAAAGTTTAACTTTTCCCAAGTTCAACCGTTCAATAAAATCAGTTGGTTCATGTTTCGGGCACTGTATTAACAAAATGAACGAACTAAAATGAATCGAATTCATTTATTGGAATCTGACTCAAAAGATGAACCAGTAAATTTTCCTAGTTCACGTTTTGGACAGCGATTTTTGAGTTGAACAATCCCATTTTCATACAAAAATAAATTACTTTAAAACGTGTTACATGAAAAAAGGCTCGTTCATCTTTTGGTCAAAAAATCATCTACAAAACTGATTGTAATTTTATGTTTAAATATTGCCTGTAGCTATTTTATTATAATTTACACAAGCGTTTGAAAATTCGAGCCTTTGCCCAAAAGTTGACCGTCGTTCATCTTTTGGCCCGAACACACAATATTGGAACCATAACTTGACCAGCAAATATCTCGTAAACTAAATTAAAAAAAACTATTCTTTATAATATACACAATAGAGATATTAGTCTAAAATTTATACTGAAGTAAATCAAGGAAATAAAAGCCATATTCGATTTTGTACGTAATTAAAAGCTTAAATTTTTGAGGGCTTTTCTTAATAAGGATCCCATATAAAACGCGATTTTGGCGCAAAGCGCAAACTCGACGGCCGCTCACTGCCGCGTGCGTGGCTTAACTGTCTGGTAATTTGCATGTGAGACACGATATAGTGTTGCCGCATGTGAGAAAAATACTCCCGGCCGTGGAAAATTATACCTGATTTAATTATTTAGGTTTTTAGACCTATCAGTCAACTTCTGGGTGGCAGTCATCTATTGGTGCTTTTACCCTAATGTAATTTACAGATTCTTCGTTTTTCCCAGTCAGTAAAAGTATATATTGCAAATAGTACTGGTTATTACACGTCGACTCCAAAAAATCCTCGCTTTAATCCATTCATCATATTATTATTAGCATTGATAATACATTTTTATCTTCTCGAAATCATGAAGCGAAAATTTTGATTTTTATTTTCTAATTTACCGTCTAAAAGTGGCTTTCACATTTAAAACTCATTTATTTACGTTTGACATCCATCGTTGGGTCACCAATTTACATAGGTGTGCGAAAATTCAACTCAATCTGCCCAGTAGTAGTGTCGGAGTAAATCGGTTGTAACAGACGGACAGATGGACACGCCAGTGATCCTATGAGTGCTCCGTTTTGTTTCTTCTTGTGATACGGAACCCTACAAATATAAGATCGCTTATAATAGGAAGTTTTTTCATAAATATTGTGTTTTATTATGTTTTTATGCAGGTCCATACTAATTTGCAAGATCTTGCATTTACGTATAGATCCTGAACGTCACTTTCGTGCATGCGATTTTTTTAATGATAAAAGGCAATTCGATTTTTTAAATTATTTTTTAGGTACAAGTGTACGAAGATAATTTAAAACGATCTACATACATTTTTCATAAGATTTTAGAAAATGTTTGTCTCGGTCGTAAAGGGATATTTCGGCTTTGTCCAATGTCTAAGGACACCCTATATTTCGGCTTTGTCCAATGTCTAAGGGATAATGACAGGGTGTCCACCCTGTAATTATACCTATTTAGTTTAAGTACTTAGCTTTAGAAAAGGGGTTGATTTTGTGGGCTTAGTGGCTTACCACCAGTGGTGTGAGGTATCCCTAATTATATACATAATATTAGCAAACATTTTATGTACATGAATTTAAATCGCAACAAAACCAAAGCGCCTGATCGAAACAATAAGATACTGTAGCCAACTTAGCAATTTCATACAGGCGCCCCATTTCTACGAATATTAAATGTGACTTGAACAGAGAATCCTTTAAATTCAGTAAAAATGTGGTTGTACCATATTTAAGTTGAAAAATAAAATGTAAATTTTGGTAAGTCCTTTAAGCTTCATCAAAGTTTCTTTAGACGTGTTCCCCGGATAAGTTATAATATAAATGAAATTCGTGGTTGATTCATATTCTAAGCTTTATTTCCATTTTTTGCCGTTTTTTTATTATCTCAAACATCTGAAGTAATTAGTGAGCCGCACATGTCAGTGTCACAGCTGTCATGGTTCGATGGTGTCACTGTCAAACTAGTTATCTGTCAACATCAGTTCAATCAATTCACGTGTGTGAACTCGAATTAAAGAAAACTATTTATTTTCTTCAGTCATGAAAATATCTTTCTCCAGTTTCAAGTAAAACATAATTAGAATACCTACTCAAATCATTCACAATGAATACTTTGTTTAAAGTTGCTCGAACTATTAATGCCATAACATACCTGAATCCGGTATCACGAGTGGTTTTAAATAATGTTAGGAACGATTATAAACATATCCACACATCCAAAATAATGTGCATCAAAATGTTTATGGAGCACGAAAATCTATATGCCTATAGCATAATGGAAAACAGTGGATACGCAGCAAAGTTAATATCGGATTATCAGATCGCTCCTCTAGCAAAAGACAAATTTAACCAATTGATGCTGGAAGATTGGTCGAAAAAGACTCCCCAGGAACTTTTCAAACTCTTACCCGTCCTAGGAACATATTGCTCAGAACAAAGTTTATGTATATCTAATAAAATATTTGATACTTACATAGATAACCTAACTGACAATATCAAGCATGCTTCTGATGAGGAATTAAAACAATTATTCCATTCCCTTGCAAAGTGGCCAGAAACAGAGTCTATTAGAACTAGAAACTATATAGAAGTATGGGCGGCTCTTGATGATGAATGTTTGAAGAGGCATAAAGATTGGTCTGTCAACCAGTTGCTTTCCTTTTTGTCATTATTTTATTTATTAAATGTAACAAGATCAAGTGACTATTGTACAAAAGGCCTACAAAGGATCACGAACAAGGTGCAGCAGCTAACCCCAGAACAGTTAGTACAAACTATGTTCTATATAAGTGCAAATCGTAAATCTCCTCATGATATGCACAACCTAGAAGTATATATAGAAAAGAATTTTTCAAAGTTTTCAATAGATGAACTGGCTATTATGTCAATGGGCTTTTTCAAAAGTAAAACTCCTATAAGAAGTATGGCAATGATTGACAAAGTAATAGATAAAATTATAGATCAGTCTTCCAAAGTGCATGAAGTATCCCTAGCAGCTCTATTAAAAGTGATTCGCTATTCTATGAAATCTGATGTGAACAATAAAATATATGAATTGCTGGAAGCTCTGCAGCATGAGGCTCCACGACTGTCTATCATGTGCAAGGTGCACATTGCTCTTGTTGGTACAGCAACACTCACACTACACAAAGAATGTTTGTCTAAAATTGCAGAATCAGTTATAAATTGTATGCCAAAGGCTAGACTAAAGGATTTAGAAAGGCTTGTTTTCACTTTAGGTACATTCAACCATAAACCTGACACAAAAGTGTGCTTTTTTGAAAAAGTTATGGATGAATTAAGGAAAGAAGAGCGTGAGAAGGAGTTGAACAGATTCGGCAGATCTTATGCCTGCACTATTTCATTCTTAGGAATGCTTAACATTTATCCAGTTGATCTTATAAATAAAGTGTTAAGTCCAGAATTTCTATTTAATGCCTATGGAAAGTATTGTCATAATTATGGCAAGGAGATTTTAACAATCCAAAATGCAAGGGATATTTATTGTTCAAATGAAACAAATATTAATACACTAACTCCAAAACAGATAACAATACTGGCAAAAAAATTCACAGATTACTGTCCAAGTGAAAACTTTCCTAAACAGTACAATGTCTCAGAAAAGCTGTTCTTGGATGTCAAGGGAATATTAAAAGAAATAAGAGGTGGCGATGATTATGTGACTGGGGATCATGTATTGACGCATCACCAAAGAGGAGGTAACAAAAATGTATACAAGCTCAGTTGATTAAATTCTAACTCAAATTCAGTAGAATTAGACAAACTTGATATTTTTTTAAATCTGTTTAAAAATAATTTTTGATTCTTTCAGATTTAATAATTTGCGATAGTACTGATGGCACTCCTCTGCCAGTTTCAAATGCTTTTAGCACATCAAGTTTTGGCATTTTGAGGAAACCACCAGATGGCAACAGGTGGATTGTTATTGTTATAGCTGGAAGGAATGGTGAAATAAAAAATACAGGATCACCAACTGGACCTTTTCTTTCTAAAATTAGAGATCTTCATGCTCTTGGTTATCATGCAGTTTTGGTAATTATTATTTTCATATTCATGATTTTGTTAATGTTAATTGCAATCTTAGACCTTTTTTAAGCTTGCTGATTGATATAATGAATTACTTATAATGACTTTTGCGCCATCTGTAGGGTTAGCACATGAATAAATCTCCCAGCGAAATACTCACCATGCCTCTTTTATTAACATTGTCAGTAAAAGATGGAAAGATTCGGAAGTCTTGTGGCAACATTCTGTCGCACCAACCATGCGCTAAGCCTACTGTACCCATGTGCACATGTCATGCATTTACATAGTTAACATTTTTTATTTAATTTACAGGTATCATGGAACAAATTTAGCACCCTACAGTCAGCAGAAGAAAAAAGATGTTACTTAAATGAATTAATAAAAAATGCTATAAATAATAAACCATAAGTTAATTACACATTTCAATATTTTATTTTTACTCTGTCTCATGCTCAAGTGTAAAATGGCGATAGGTTATTCAAAGATTCGTTTTTAAATAACTCATTAGTCCATTTTTATATTTACAGAATAGAATTCCAGATTCATTTTGATCCTTTATAACACAAAGAATATTCTATACATCCATGATTCGTTTAATCCTACTACTTATTTAGATTTCAAAAAAATTGAGTGCCAAGGCAGTTTATTCCACAGAACAAAAAATAACGTAGAAGCGGCTTATACCCCGATTCTCGAGAGAACCAATGTCGCCACACTCACACTGGCGCAAACATGCACACAGAAGTATCTGAAAGCTTATTGGTTATAAAATCTTATATAAAAATAAACTTTATTTCGAATGCGACAAAAGCAAAATTATACTACTCGTTTTATTACTTACGACGTTTCGCTTGCTACTACTAACTTGCAAAGAGGGTGTTGCCATCTAGCGTCGAGTAGCATAAGTCTGTTTATAACTAAAACTCAATAGTTCAGCAACTCCCCAATAGATGGCGAATCCTTGTTCTCTCTCCCACATACGTGGCATTTCCCAAGAGTAAAAGAGATAGGCTGCTTTAGGCACGTTATGGCTAACAAGCGTCATAGTGCTGTGCAAGAGTCGGTATTATATCGATAAAATATATATAATTATATATATATATATATATATATATATATATGAAGTAATAGCATTGGGCGTCTAGGGAGGTAATTACGGTATTTCTAACTAGAGTGTTAGATTTTAATGACTCGAGTTAGTATTTCGCTTACCGACCGTGATGCATACAATGTTTTTCAAAACAATTTTTTTTGCTTAGAAAGCAAAAAAAATTGTTTTAAGACAAAATATTGTTAAATGACGTACCAACTTTTCTATAACTCCCTAGGGAATACTCCCGCGATGCATGCAAGCAATGGGTCGCTTACAAAGCAAGTGTGATGAAAAAGTACATTTCTTCGATTTGCTTTGGTTTTTCATCATCATCATCATCATCATCATCATCATCATCATATCAGCCGAAAGACGTCCACTGCTGAACATAGGCCTCCCCCAAAGATTGCCACAATGACCGGTCCTGCGCCACCCGCATCCAGCGGACTCCTGCGACCTTCACCAGGTCATCAGTCCACCTTGTGGTGGGACTACCCACGCTACGCCTTCCGGTACGTGGCCGCCACTCAAGAACCTTCCCGCCCCAACGGCCATCGGTTCTACGCGCAATGTGCCCCGCCCACTGCCACTTCAGTTTAGCGATTCGGAGAGCTATTTCGGTTACTTTGGTTCTGCTGCGGATGGTCTAATTTTTAATCCGATCACGCAGACAGACTCCTAGCATAGCCCTCTCCATTGCCCTTTGGGTGACTTTGAGCCTTCTTATGAGGCCCATTGTAAGCGGCCACGTTTCAGTACTGTATGTCATCACTGGCAACACACACTGATCAAAGACTTTCGTCTTCAAACACTGCGGAATATTGGACGAAAATATGTGTCGTAGCTTCCCAAACGCTGCCCAAACCGAGTCGGATTAGACGATTGACCTCTTTCTCGAAGTTGGACCTACCTAACTGGATAGTTTGTCCTAGGTATATATTCGTCTACAACTTCGAGTGTAGTCTCCGATTATTACGGGAGTTGGTGCTACATGGGAATTTGACATGATTTTAGTCTTATCCATGTTCATCCTAAGACCAACTCGCTCGGAGGCTTTACTGAGGTCAACGAGCGTAGTACTTAAGTCCTCCAAGGTCTCATCCAAGACTACCTATACTGTATCTTTGGTTCTCTAGTTTGGTTTTTACGGAACTCATATTTACCCAGGGTGTAACTAATATTAATGGTGCTTCTTTTAATGTCAAAGTGATTACTTTGACATTAAAAGTAAGTAAGTAATCACTTTGACATTGAAAGGAGCACTTTTATATTATATAATTTTAGATAGCGGAGCATTTTTAAATAAAACAAATATAATAATAATATATAACAAATAATTAATTAATAACCTTTTGAATAATTAAAAACAGACAGATGGGCAGTCGGGCAGACAATGATAACGATAATTTGAGAACGGCACCTTAAAATTCACACTCATAATATTAGGATATGCTCATGCTCACAGTAAGTAAGGCTGAGATGATGATGATGACGATGACATTCGGGCGGAAATGGTGAAACTATGTTTTGGCAACGAAACCTTAATATCTACAATATTATAATATTATGATAAGCAGACCTACACTCAGCAGCTAGCAGCAAAAGGCTGAGATGATGATGATGATGATGACGATGACAGTCGGGCAGACATGGCGAAACTATAATTTGACAATAGAATCTTAACATTCACAATATTATAATATGAGGATGTGGGGATCTATACTAAGCAGTAGGTAAGGTCTTAGGGTGATGATGATAATGACGACAATGACAGTCGGGTGGACATAGCGAAACTATGATCTGGCAACGAAACCCTAATATCCACAATATTATAATTGGATGACATGCAGGCCTACGCTCAGCAGCTGGCATCAAAAGGTTGAGATGATGATGATGACGATGACAGTCGGGCGGACATGGCGAAACTATGATTTGGCCACGAAACCTTAATATCCACAATATTATAATATGATGATACGTAGGCCTACGCTCAGCAGCTGGCAGCAAAAGGTTGAGATGATGATGATGATGACGATGACAGTCGGAAATCCAATTAAATAAATAAAGATTATAGAGAACATGTTTAAATTTTTTTCACTTAATCGGTTCAAGACAACTAATGTAGGTATATCGACGAAATAAAATATCGATATCGATACCTTTTTGGACCCTTTCCTCGCATTGGCCGCTACTCAGCCTATCGTTCCGAAATTCTAGAAATTTCCATAGTTTCATGCCAAATAAAAAACGACCTTATTATTGGCACATAAAGTTGTTTCTTATTTAGTGTAGTACAAACATCTTGCGGAAGACGAAATATTTTAGAAAATATTAAAATATTAACAAATTAAGAACTTCCGGTGGTATGAAATACCTTCATTGGTGAGGTTTGACTTCTGGCTATTACTTTTACATCCCAAAACGGCACAAAAAGGCATATTTGCACATTCTTTTTCGGATTTATTCGAAAACGATCTCACGTGAGCGCGCTTAGAGAACTGACGGCCTACTGTGGTTAACTTTTGTGCAGGTAAGCCTTGCGCTGCTTACTATTGCCACACGCGCTGCGCTTACATTACGCTTCTACTGTTTTTTCTGTTTTGTGGTTTATTCAGATATTTAACCCATTCAGGGCGACGCTCGAACTCTCGATCCAAGTACGGCGCGCTACCATACATTCAAACTTGCCATTGCAGAGTCACGCACAAGTGGCGTTACTCAGTGGCTCGGCGGCGCACAGTATCGCGCGCCCGAGATGTTGTACATATTGGATGGCGTTATGCCGGAAATTACTTTAACCAATGAAATTATTTAATAAACTATTGTAAGATATTTATATGTTGAAATAAATATCTGAATATTTGTTGAAATAAATATCTGATGGGGTGAAATTTTATTTGCTATTTACACTCTAAGTTGTCATCGCCAAACAATGTCTGCTATTTTATAAATTTCAATCATATCTGCACAATTGAAGGGATGTTTACAAAAACAACATAACAAGCATTTTTCCAATTTTTTTTCCGAGTTTTTGATGTCATACTGTTCGTCATCAAATGAGCTTCAGAATGTGGAAAAAAATTGTCTAAAAACGTTTGGCAAAAAAATTTAAAATATTTTATTTCCCATACTAAACTGCACTAAAAAGTGTCGAATAAAACTACTGCATTAATACTCAGAGTAAACCATATTCTAAATCAACTTATAAAATGGGGATTTGGGGAATATTAGCGTATATGACGATATTTTTACAATAAAAAAAATGTTTTTCCAAAAATATGCATCAAGTTTTGCACAAAAACAACGTAACTACTCAACATTTTACAAAAACAACGTAAGTGGCAAGGCTTATTTTATTTTTACCAAAAAAAAGTAATGAGCCGAAACACAAATAAACGGGTAATCTTAACTTAGTGGTTATATATCTATACCGCTTCTGAATATTAAGCCTTAATTAATATTATTTAAAAAGGAATTTAGTTTTATCGCTCTCCTGTAAAGTTATGCTCAATGTAGTTATGTTGTTTTTGTAAACATCCGTTCAATTTATACTTAACAGATGATTTGTTTTTGTGATATCGGGATTGGTACTCACAAAAAAGTTCCTAATTATAACAAACATAAATACTTCTTAGAGTATAAATGGTCAACACAATTTCACTTGTTATGTAGTTAACTTTATACAGGGTGTTTGGTTAGCGGTGTCGGAGCTTTTAAGGGCTTAAACTACAATCAATTTCATCGATAATTTACCTTTTTTTTTGCTTGCGTTAATCAAATGGCGGCAATTTGAAAATTTCAAACAGACAAATACGGGTGCACGTGGTATTTCTGGAATTATACGTTTGTTATCGGTCCTATCCTTGCAAAAAACATCTCGTTAGAGAAATCATTAGATAAGCAAACTAATAAAGCTAATCATTTGACTCTACCATTTCAACAACAAGGCCAAGAATTTTTTGTTAAATTAAAAATATTAACAAATTCACCTTCATTTTTCAATTATTTTAATTTTGCATGGAAACTAGGTCGTTAAGATAGGTTTTTGGTGTTGTTATTTGTTAGTACAGGTTGTTAGCTAAATAATTACAGTTATACCTTAAGTACTTTAGGCATTACAAGTGCTCAAACATGCACTGGAAGGATGGAAGGTGGCCACTTCACTATAACCAAGTACCTATAGAACTTAGGAAATGAAATAAAAAAGTACAAATTTGCTAACATTGCATTTATTCATAATATATTCACTTTAACACATTTTACATGAAATGTAAAACATAAATTTCACTTAACCTAAAAGTAAAGTTGAAAATTACTATCGCACCATCTAATAAACAAAATATTTTTTGTCACAAAAACTGCACTGAGCTTGCAGTTAATATATTATTATGTATATTGTTTGTCGAAGATTCGGAATTATTTAGTTAACTTAGTTGGATTACTCCATATTTACGCAGTTTTCATGATAATTCGACTGCGAAACGAAGAAACCCCGAAGCAACATATTTTACGATATTGAATTATTTATATTATTCACTTGCCTTTTTTCTGAATTGAACAATTCCAAATGGAGGACTTCATTGCCTTTGAGGCATTATCAGCTAATTAACTATTAGGCTACAGAAACAGTTACTTTGGTGAAAGATTGTAATGCTATTTTTAATGTTTTAAGGCCATAATTATGATACTCACTATTATATCCTGTTAAATTTTCTTCATCAGAGAGCTCCAATCCTAGAGCAGTCAAATCGGTGTCCATGTTCAAAATTGAGTCGTTCATTTCAAGTGCAGTTGGAGATAAAGAGTTCAGATCCAAGTCAATCGTGGAAAGCGTGTTCGGGTTATCAGTGTTCATAGCCAGGTCAGTAGGTAAATGCAGGTTCGGGGTCAGAAAATCGACAGCCAGGTCAAAAGAGAATCACAATACACACGACACACAAGATCACGAAACAAAGATGCGCAATAGTCAAAGGACGAACCAATACTAATCTATATACCTGTACTAAGCCCTAAACCACGAATTGAGTCACTTTTAATGCTATCGCTATTCCGACTTTTGAAACTTACAAATGAATGGACGTCGTCATCAAAGTCGCCGCCATCCATTGACGCCATTGTCTTTATACATGCCAGGTGTCAACTTAGACTAGTACCGAAATCGTTTGGTTATGCCGATAAAAACTTTTACGTGTGAATTTCATCTATCTGTTGAAAGGGGCATCGTCATTAGAAATAGCCGCCATCCATTGTTTCCATTGTCTTGGCTCATACAGGTACCAGTTGTCAACTTTAAAAGCGTTAATAGACGTTCGAATATGGTCCACTCCGCACCGCGAACTTGGTCCGGTCCGTACGTGCGCTCGACTCGCCACACCATCGCACCGTTCAAAAACGGTCCAGTGCGTTTCGTGCTACCAGACAGTGATCACGTCGATATGCCTCCGATTTTATCCAAAAAAGCTAAAATCGCGTTAGTTGTGGCAACTATCGTCGCTACAACACCAATTAATAAGGAGAAAAAAAAAGAAAAGAATGGGCAAAATTTTATTTAAAAGACAGAGAGTCATATAGTCATATGCGACTTATTAGAGACCTCGAATTTTACATGTCACATTGTTTACAACATTATTATTACATACATAAACAGAAAATAACATTATTATCCATACTAATATTTGAAAAATAAATAAATAATAATAATTACATTTTGGCACATTAAATTGCATAAATACCCGAAAATTTACGAATTGTTTGTTTACTTTTAATTAATTACCTACAAGTAAGCGCTGTACGGTGCGGTGACGCCGTCCACACGAGCGAACTTGGTGCGGACTGCACCAAATCCTGTGGGAAAACCATCGAACCGACTGCACCGTCAATAATAATAATAATGTCGGCGGACCGCTGAACACACCATCGAATTTGGTACGGAGCGGACCAAGTTCGCGGTGCGGAGTGGACCATGTTCGAACGTCTATTAACGCTTTAACTGCCTACATCGGAAGGTTAAACTGATAAGGATCTTTTGTGTAAATTCCATTTATTCGCCATTGAAGTCGCCGCCATTTTCTATCTTTAAAACGCCGTCAACAAAGTCACCACCATCCATTGTATCTATTTTGTTTTCATACAGATAAGGACATTTGGGTGTGTTTATCGACTGAAGCATACATCTATATTTGCATCGTCAAACAAATGCAATTACATCGGTATTTTTATTTATTGCATTTTTTCTAACCCGGTCCTTTTCACTGTACCTACCTACCTAACCGTGTGTATATTAGTAAATAATGTACGCTGAAAAAGTTTCCATTTTTCCAAGTATAAAAACTTTAATTGAAGTATTTTTATAGTACCTGTACGTGTATATGTACTTACCTACATCTAAATAAATGCACTAGATCTGTCTGTTCACTAAAACTCAAAAACCATCAAACATTTGTATACAAAACGCATACTCCTTATATTATTTACGAACTTAAATATTTCGGTATAACATGTAATTTCGCTGGTTAGAAACAAATGCTGCATACCGCCATCCATTACCCCTGTAAAGTCGTTATAATCTTACAAAGAATATAAACACCATTTTGAACCACGCCAAAATAAACCGTACATGTGCGGGTTAAGGTCCATATTAAATATGTATAGTTTTTTGAGCTTCGTTATTCTAGTAGAGCTCAAAATGCAACACGCTTCGCCCACTGAATCATAACACGTTGGCGTGATTCTCTAAAGTACCGTAAATAGTAATATTTTGTCTGGAAATGGTAATATTGCATTTTAATATTTATTTACATTTCATTACAGTTGTTAGATAATGAAAAAAATACTTACGAAACCTGAATTCTGAATTTTTGTTTAGCGTTATAAAAAGTAGAATCATCATCATCATCATCAGAATACATGAATAATATACTATACATATGTATAAGGTATTTTAGCCTCATGTTTTAACTATGTCAAATGGGCAATATTAAGTCCATAAGTTTAAAAATGATGGAGATAAACGGCTAAACAAAATAAGGCAACACGTGCGTGATCAGTGGCTAAGCGGCGTTGCAAAATCACGCATACGCTGCGTGATTAGCGCTGAATGGGTTAAGTAAAAAAATAAATATACAAGATGCTACCGTTAAGGCGAGTTTAAACCAAAAGAGCATTCGCTGTCTAGCGCCCGTTCTAAGAAATCAACCAATCACGTTTTGTGTAGGTAC